>SJYC01027571.1:0-19857 GCA_006408675.1 Madoqua kirkii | reverse complement strand
TAAGGACCTCAGGTTTTATGCCTTCACCCTGAGTTCCAATACAGCTGACTGTTCTAGTATAAAATCCTCAGACAAAAGAAAGAATAGAATTTCACATGCTGAGCACCCCTGTCTCCAACAAAGTCCTCTATAGTCTCTATAGAGAGACTATAATTTTGTCAGCCAAAAAAATTTTAGTAATCTAGGTTTTTCCTTTTTTTGCTGCTCTTGATAAGAATCTTTTAAAAGGACTCAAATTCTTCGATTTCAGTCAGCATGTCTAGAGTTTGAACTTCTACAGACAACTAACTGATGATTTCTTCTACCACCTTTAAAAAAAATACTACATGCATTCTGTAATATCACTAGACACTTAAATGAACTTTAACACTACAGAATTTCAGTCCAAGACCATATTAACATGGAAACGTAAAAAAATCCACTTATAATTGTGTAAACCAGAAATGTAGAGCCATAGTCCATTAAGTGATTTTTCTGGGTATGTTCTACCTTCTTAGGTATAGATTGATATTTGATAGTAGAACCACGTGTTGTAACACAAACAATTGAATTTTATTCTTTCCCTATAACAGTCTGGTGCTTTGTGAGCAACTTCCAGAATCTAATATTGATACAGGCTGTCTTTCCTCAGACTTGTTTTATGAACTCGTCAGTCTGTTGACTAACATTTACTTTGTAATTTATATGCAGAGTATTGTCTAGGAACTACAGGGAATAAAAGAAGTAGATAGGTACTACCTCCATAGTCAAAGATATTTTATGTATTGACTGTTAATTCAGAGTTTACATTCTAGTGATTCTGGGAACGAAAGTAATTTCATAGCACTTGAAATGGGGTTTTTTGTCTCTCTTTTTTTAAAAAATAAATTCAGGGATTTTAATAAAGATTCTTAGGTATAAGTAGAGTGTCTCCTTTTCCTACCATTATATGGATTCATTTTAAATTTGCTTTTTTCTGTTTTAGTTTAATACAGTTTTTTAGTAAAATGAAGAAATGGATGGACATGTCAAACCTGCCACAAGAGTTTCGTGAACGTATAGAAAGGCTAGAAAGAAATTTTGAGGTGTCTATGGTAATTTTCAAAAAATTTGAGCCAATTTTTTTAGATATATTTCAAAATCCATATGAAGAGCCACCAAAGTTACCACGAAGCAGGAAGCAGAGGTGAGACACTTTATCCTCATATAATTGACATAGAAATCATGATACAAACTTATTAAGGGCATTTGCATTTTAAAAGTCAACTTTTTAGCCCCATTTAATGAACCGTGGTTGTCTGTCCTTTGTGAATGGGATTTTATATGTAATTTGACTTAACTGCTTGGTGTATTTGCTGTTTCAATTTTTAAGTGACAAATGTGGAATGATATTTAGTAAGTTAGATAAAAAGTACATTCCCCTGCCCCTTTTTTAGGAGGATTCCTTGCAGTGTTAAAGAGCTCTTTAATTTCTGCTGGACTCTGTTTGTTTATACTAAGGGTAAGATGACACTTTCAGTTACTTTATATTTCTGTTGTGGGAACTCGGTGCTATTTGACATGGAAGGTTCCTGGGTTTTATGTCTCTTTTTTCTTATAAAGGTAATTTTCGTATGATTGGAGATGATTTAGTAAACTCTTATCATTTACTTCTGTGCTGCTTGGATCTGATTTTTGCCAATGCCATTATGTGCCCAAACAGACAAGAATTGCTAAATCCATCATTTAAAGGTGAGACCTTATTTATTTTTGAAAACTGATAATCAATTTTTAGAAAAAGAGTATTAAAAGTCGATCATATTCTTTTATCTACCCATTGTTTCTTATACTTTGTCGAACTAGGTTTACCATCTAATTTCCAAACTGCTGACTTTCGGGCTTCTGAAGAACCTCCCTGCATCATTCCTGTACTGTGTGAACTGCATGACGGACTTCTGGTAGAAGCCAAAGGAATAAAGGAGCATTACTTTAAGCCATATATTTCAAAACTCTTTGATAGAAAGGTACTGTACTTACATTTAAATGATTCAGCTCCTATGAGTCAGTAGTAACAGCCTCCAGGAGAAAACCATATATTTTAAGAAAGTTTTTAACATTATAGTACTTGGGCTCAAGTTCCCAGGTTTCAGCCTCTGCTGTGATGCAGTCCTGGCCTGTGATTTTCTGTGATGTGCAAAACTGAGCTTTGGAAGAATGTGACCAACCATATGTCCTGTTAACTAAATGCACAGCCAGAGGCATCTGTAGGAGGTTCTGATAGAGAATTAATGAAGGACAAACATCAGAGTAAGCCTGAGGAAAAGCAGGAGGTCAAGTAAGCTAGTTTATTGCCACAATTTGAATACTATTTACACAATTTGCTGTTTACTAAAAGTAGGATGGTATATAACAGCTGTAGCTTTAATTCCATACAAGTAGAGCAAGAGTCCCTGAAAGGATTAGATCACTAACTGGTTTCTTCTCTTACGTATACTTTTGTATCTAGTCTTATCTTTCAATAAACAAATATTTATGTGTATATACATAATATATATATTTCTGTGTGTGTGTGTTTACTCAAAATATCTCTTTCTAAAACTTTAATCTCCAGCAAAGTAAACTTTAAAGGAACTGAAGGATTTTGTCTATTGTGCTCTGTAGAAGCAGTACCCTAGTGGCTCCTGGGTATGGTGACCATACATCTTGGTTTGCCTAGGTTATCTGGGTTTTGGCTATTGGTGTGGCATAATTACTAGAATGTCTCCTTTTTTTCACTCCAGAAGTATCCTGGTTTGAACAGTGGTTCTCTTGCCCATGGGCCACAGACCATTTATTTGGCCTGTTTAGTGTGTTTTACATTTTTATTTTGTTCAATTTTTAGCTTAACACATGAAGACCTTTTATGTGAAAATTTTTTAAAAATCAGAATTGGCAATATTGGTAACTACATAGGTAACGATTGCCAAGCTCAATAACAGCTACCTCTTAGGACAAGGAAGTGTGCTTTCTGCTCTCTTCATTTATGTATGTTAAACCCTGACCCCTAAAAGCATGTGAATTTACAATCCCTGATGTTTGATAATCTAAGAATAGTGTGGGTCCACAGACAATGGTAATAACAGTGTAATTTTCCTTTCTCACCAGTTGTTGTTAGTCACTCAGTCGTGTCTGACTCTTTGTGACCCCATGTAGCCTGCCAGGCTCCTCTGTCCGTGGGGATTCTCCAGGCAAGAATACTGGAGGAGGTTGCCATTTCCTTCTCACCAGTAACAATAGCTATATTCTTTTCATATCTTTTGCTTGTCTGACACATACCATCATTCAATAACTGTTAGTTTCCATTCTGTATAGACAGTTTTAAAATTGGACAGCTTTCATCAGAATCATTTGGGGAATTTGTTAAAACTGCTGCCTTAGTTCAGGCTTTGAGGTCTGTCAAGTCTCCCCTTTTAACAAGTTCCCCTACATGATTGTTATGTCATTAAAATTTGGAAACCATTGCTATGGATAGACTAACTTCAAAGTATTTTGGAATCTTGATATTAAATGTTTTTTAATATTTTATTTGCATACTAAATAGGAGTTACTGGTCTGAAAAAAATATTTAATAATTCTGTTTTGTGTTTGTGTGTGTTAATTTAGACAAATGTAATGTTCTTGTGTGTACGTTAATATGCTTACTTACATAATGTCACAATGACTTTTTCTTCCCAGATTTTAAAGGGTGAATGCCTTCTGGACCTTTCCAGTTTTACTGATAATAGGTAATTATCTAGCACTAAAAGTAGCTATCATATACTGACATATATGATACAGGCATATCATATACTGTCAGTAATGATTTGTTACCGTTGTTTAAATGATATATTGTAGCAAGTTAACAGCTCCAAATTCAAATTCAGTTATCTTCTGCATTGGTGGCATTCAGTGTTTTTGCTAAGCCTTGTAGTCTTAAATTTATTTTCAGAAACCATAGGCAATTAAAATATCTGCTCTCCTGAGAAACTCATAAACAGACCCAATGACTTCTGTATTTGAGTTCACATTCTTTCACTAATCAAATATTGGCAAATTCAGAATGTACTTATATTTCAAGGCCACACACAGTTGTTTCCTCAATGATCAGGCCTTAATTAGGTTCAGCTAGTTTTCAGATTAAGTACAGATTCTTTTCAGTCACCTTGCAAAGTAATTTATTGCCATATATGTGAACCTGAAGAATGTCCATGATCAGATAGAAACCTCAGATATTGTTAGATGGGCAGAGTTAATAAAAACTAGAAAGTCATGAGCTTTTCCATGCTATGGAGTCAAAATATATCTTTAAGATAAATCCATTGTGTAACTTAGTTGTATCCTAGGAGCTTAAAAGAATTCTTTTTCAGCAAAGCAGTGAATAAGGAATACGAAGAATATGTTTTAACTGTTGGTGACTTTGATGAGAGGATCTTTTTGGGAGCAGATGCAGAAGAGGAAATTGGAACCCCTCGGAAGTTCACTGGTGACGGCCCATTAGGGAAACTGACAGCACAGGCTAATGTGGAGTGTAATCTTCAACATCACTTTGAAAAAGTAATATAACCTAGCCTGGCCTGAGTCTTGAATGGTCTTTTTCTGTGTGTGTGTGTTTCTACTAACAGCAGAAAAGTGAAGAAAGTAAAAGATGCTCAGCCGTGTCTGACTTTGCAAACCCATGGACTGTACAGTCCATGGAATTCTCTAGGCCAGAATATTAGAGTGGATACCCTTTCCCTTCTCCAGGGGATCTTCTCCCAACCCAGAGGTTGCACCCAGGTCTCCTACATTACAGGTGGATTCTTCACAACTAAGCCACAAGGGAAGCCCAACAGCAGAAGGATCTTTCAAGTTAAATCTTAAGTTTCTTCTAATTCATATTTCCCATGAAAACTTTAAATAGTAGTTTTAAAAACTATATAGTATTTAACTCATTTCTTGCTATTTTTCATATTTGTATATTTTCCCAGAATGCTTGGATTTTCAGTAGACTGTGTGTCTTTGGATGTGAAGACATACTTTTTTCCTGTTTTTTTCATTGTATCACTTTAGCTACTGCTTTCTTGCTTTAAAATTTGCTTCCTACCATGTGCTTTTCTCAAACATCAGTCATATTACTCTGGATTTGTTAATAGCCAAGGTTTAATTCTCTGTTTATGTGTTAGGTGGGTTGCAGTATAAGGTCATAGAAACCTAAGTTTTAGTCCCAGCACTTCCATTACCTTTGTCAGCTGTTTCCTCGCATGTAAAATGAAAATGTGCTTGTTATATTTCAAGTGAATTTTATGAAGATAAAATGAAATTGTAGAGAGAAAGTACTGTGGAAAAGTAATATTCAGAAATATGATGTTATTAGCATAATATTGCTAAAAATGTGGTAGGTAACAGAAGAGGGAGAAAAAGTAACCTACTAAGCATGAATAGAGAGGATGGTATCTGTACTAAATTAAACATGTAATTTAGTGGTTTTTAATGTCACGTATTTTTTTCTGTCAGAAAACATCATTTGCACCTTCTACCCCACTGACAGGACGGCGCTATTTAAGAGAAAAAGAAGCAGTCATTACTCCTGTTGCTTCAGCCACCCAAAGTGTGAGCCGGCTACAGAGTATTGTAGCTGGATTGAAAAATGCACCAAGTGAACAACTTATAAATATTTTTGAGTGAGTACAATACTATTTTTTTCCAAGTTTTCTTCTAATTTTAAATTAGATTCTATAGTTCATTCTGTTTTCAGTACTTCTGATTTCTGGAGATAATGGATATATATCTGACAAGTTTTACTATACCATTTCAATCACAAAGTATATTGACCTAAAATCAGGTAGAAGTACTATTACAAATTATATATAAATTTTACTTTATATTATTATAGACTTTGAAGATTAAATGCATCTTAATGGTTATATAGCTCTAACATTCCACTCTGGTAACACCCCTAATTTATGCATTACTGTTTTGTTTTCTTTTTTAAATGGATTCAATTTAAATGTCCATCAAATGGAAGACTGGTTACATATTGTTCATGTAGCCATGAAATGGAATTTTATGCAGTTGTTGGAAAAAAAGACATATTTTGTAGTAAAGATGACAAAATTAGACCAGACTAGAGAAACTTATTTCCTAATACCTAATGAAATAACAGGATAATAAAAATCAGCAAACTATCAGCAACCAAATGAAGGATATTATTTCATGCTATAATTTTCCAAAATGATGGTCAAAAAGGAAATGAATGCTCCTAGTATGCCCCTTATGATTATACAGTGGAAGTGAGAAATATATTTAAAGGCCTAGATCTGATAGATAGAGTGCCTGATGAACTATGGAATGAGGTTCATGACATTGTACAGGAGACAGGGATCAAGACCATCTCCGTGGAAAAGAAATGCAAAAAAGCAAAATGGCTGTCTGGGGAGGCCTTACAAATAGCTGTGAAAAGAAGAGAAGTGAAAAGCAAAGGAGAAAAGGAAAGATGTAAGCATCTGAATGCAGAGTTCCAAAGAATAGCAAGAAGAGATAAGAAAGCCTTCCTCAGCGATCAATGCAAAGAAATAGAGGCAAACAACAGAATGGGAAAGACTAGAGATCTCTTCAAGAAAATTAGAGATATCAAGGGAACATGTCATGCAAAATGGGCTCAATAAAGGACAAAAATGGTATGGACCTAACAGAAGCAGACAGTATTAAGAAGAGATGGCAAGAATACACAGAAGAACTGTACAAAAAAGATCTTCATGACCGGGCTAATCATGGTGATGTGATCACTCACCTAGAGCCAAACATCCTGGAATGTGAAGTCAAGTGGGCCTTTGAAAGCATCACTATAAACAAAGCTAGTGGAGGTGATGGAATTCCAGTTGAGCTGTTTCAAATCCTGAAAGATGATGCTGTGAAAGTGCTGCACTCAATATGCCAGCAAATTTGGAAAACTCAGCAGTGGCCACAGGACTGGAAAAGGTCAGTTTTCATTCCAATCCCAAAGAAAGGAAATGCCAAAGAGTGCTCAAACTACCGCACAATTGCACTCATCTCACATGCTAGTAAAGTAATGCTCAAAATTCTCCAAGCAGGCTTCAGCAACATGTGAACCATGAATTTCCAGATGTTC
The DNA here is from genome assembly GCA_006408675.1 of Madoqua kirkii. NCBI lineage: Eukaryota > Metazoa > Chordata > Mammalia > Artiodactyla > Bovidae > Madoqua > Madoqua kirkii. The sequence goes on along the minus strand of SJYC01027571.1, from coordinate 12,773 downwards.
AAGCTGGTTTTAGAAAAGACAGAGGAACCAGAGATCAAATTGCCAACATCCGCTGGATGATCGAAAAAGCAAGAGAGTTCCAGAAAAGCATCTACTTCTGCTTTATTGACTATGCCAAAGCTTTTGACTATATGGATCACAACAAATTCTGGAAAATTCTTAGAGATGGGAATACCAGACCACCTTACCTGCCTCCTGAGAAATCTGAATGCAGGTCAAGAAACAACAGTTAGAGCTGGACATGGAACAACAGACTGGTTCTAAATTAGGAAAGGAGTACGTCTGTCTCTTATACACATCTTCTTTTTCCAACAACAGAACAGGCATTAGTCTTAGCAAAGCCTTGCTGAATGCCTTGATACCAGTTTTAGGAATAAAATGAACTTTGATTGATGCAAAGTACGATGTGTTTTGTGCCAGTGTTCTAGAAATTTGGGAAGGCATGCCAGGGAAAGTTTCCCTCTGCGTTAGAAATAGTAGCACAATTGGTAGGTGTGTGAATGAGTTTAGAGTTTATATTCTAAACTAGAGGTAAGATTTGAAGCAACCTCAGGACTTCACTGGCAGTCTGATCTAGTGGTTAAGACTTTGTGCTTTCAATACAGGAGTCAAAGGTTCAATTTCTGGTCAGGGAACTGAGATCCACATATTGTGTAGTGCAGCCAAAAGAGAAAAAAGCAATCTCAGTCTTCTAGCAATGACTAATTACAAAAACAAGCAAAAAAAAGAAAAAGGAAAATGATAAAGAGGATGCTCATTTGCATACCCTAGCAAATTCATAAGGGCCAGGCTATCCCATTCATGCCCTGGAAACCCCCAAGAATATGGCAGAGCCTCCCTCGGGGTCTGTTTTTGGGGACTTTGGATACAATTCTAATGAGCACAGTCTGGGCCTGTCAAGAATCTCAGATCCTCACATCCTAGAGATGTTTTCCACAGAGGCACACTGCCTGCCACTGCAAAGTCCCCCAGGACTTGGCACAAAATAAAGGACAAGACACCAGCATTAGAAACGGCCTTTAAGGAGCATCTAGTGACATCCACCCCTCCTTCTACAGAGAAAGGAGCACAATCAGAGAGGTTAACAAGTCTGCTGCAAGTCACACAGCAATGAAAGTAACCCTGTGATATAAAATTAACAAAGAGGATGGTCCCAGCCTCCTGGCTCCCCGAGCAAAGGTAGCTGTAATTTAGGGTCAGCATGACCAAATGAGATCAAGGCAGGCAGGGGAGTGAGGGGAGTGAGCCTTATATTTCAGGGTGCTTCCTAACAAAAATTCTTTTTATAATTTTTAATTGGTTCTGAAGAGGGATTATCCTCAGTTATCTGAAATACTGATTTCTAGGCTATGTCCCAGTATTGCCAGACAGATAAAGAACTCCTGAAATAGTTACTTGCTTTTTTCTATTATTGCTAAATGAATTCAGTACCCCCACCCCCACCCCCACAACACACACTGAGATTTCCAAGGGATTCCACTGGGCAGACTGGGTACATTATGAGGGCAGGGTCCAACTTGCCCATTGTTGTACAGTGCCTGCAGCTGTGCTTTTTCTGGATGATTGAATAAATGAATGAACAAATGAGTGAATATTCAAGATTCAGTAGTCAAGCTGTCCTATTTAACTTTTGATGTAGCACACCCATGTCTTGAGGCCAATTCTTAAAATCCATATTGTAGATGCATTTGGTATGACAGGAAATAATTAAAACACACCATAAGCATTGAGGGAATGCTTGTCAACGCTCATTTCTATAACCGACAAGCAATGTGGAAACTGCATTTTTCCCTGTAAGCCAGGGTGTGCTGACATGTGGGAGAAAAAAAAAAAAAAACTCACCTTCAATACAATATGTAAAACCTAGTTGGGAAGAAAGAAATCACAGAAAGTAGTGACTCTCTGTATTTTTGATTCAAGATTTACACACATGTAGTTTTGTATTTGGGCTTCCCTGGTGGCTCAGACAATAAAGAATCAGGCCACCTCATGGGAAGAGTTGACTCATTGAAAAAGACTGATGCTGGGAGGGCTTGGGGCCAGGAGGAGAAGGGGACGACAGAGGATGAGATGGCTGGATGGCATCACTGACTCGATGGACGTGACTCTGAGTAAACTCCAGAAGTTGGTGATGGATAGGAAGGCCTGGCATGCTGCTATTCATGAGGTCGCAAAGAGTCGGACACAACTGAGTGACTGAACTGAGCTGAGTATGCCCCACCCCCAAGAAGCATTAGTGAGGGAAAAAAGGATATATTAACAGGATCTTGGAAAATGCTCATTAGTACTCTAGATATGGAGAGAAACAAATGGAGTGAATAGGCAGATGGGCAAAAAGTCCTATTAATAGAAACTTCCCCAGGTGAAAGTTCCTCTATACCACCAAGATAGCAGCAGAAATATGAAAAATCCTTAGGGTCTTCCATTTTCTGAGGTTCCTACCTGATTTGCGGCAAGATCCTCATAAAACTGGAAGGTATCCCTGACCTCGGTATAGTGAACCCTGGAATGGGGATAATTAACTAAATCTCAGAAGAGAAAGCAAAGCCCTGGTCCTCAACAAAAGCTAAACACCATCTGTGTTGTACTTACAGTCCCCAAACCTCAGTCTATAGAAAAATGGACAGAACATTCATCCCCAGCTTCAACCACAGCTCAGAAGATAAACAGATGGCAGGATAAATAGGAAGACTCATAGCATCTAATCTACCCTCATAGTATTTGAATAAATAGATCTGGACTGAGCTGTCCATTTAGCATGAACAAGTTAAAAGGAAATAGCAAAGCAACTATGCAGACTTTTAAAAATCAATATACTTATTTATTATTTATTTGGCTGTGTTGGGACTTAGTTGCAGCATGTAGGATCTTGAGGCATTGCAGTACATGGATCCTCTAGTTGTGGTGTGGGCTTAGTTGCTCCATGGCATATAGAATCTTAGTTCTCTGATTAGGGATCAAACACTGCAAGACAGATTCTAAATACTGGACCACCAGGGAAGTCCCTGTGCAAACAGTTTAAAGCACAAGGGAAGGAAGGAAGGAAGAAAATGTGGAATGCAAAGGACAACCTGGAAATAAATAAATGGAAAGACATTCCATGTCTATGGATTATAAGATTTAATATTGTTAAAATGTCTACATTGCCCAAAGCAATCTACAGAATCAATACAATTCCTATCAAAACCCGATGACATTTCTTATAGAAATAGAAAAAAAATATATAACATTTATAAGGAATTTTGAAGGACTTCTAATAGCTAAAATACTCTTGAGAAAAAAGCTGGAGGGCTAAACATTTTAATTTCAAAAACACATTATTAAGCTATAATAATGAAATCAGTAAAATATTGTTATAAAGATAGGCATGTAGACTAAAACATGGAATAGACTGGCATCCCAAAATGCAGCTTCATGTATATCGTCAACTGATCTTTGACAAGAGTGCCAAGACCACACTATAGGGAAAACTGGATATTCACATGCAGAAGAATGAAAAAAGACTCATTTACATATACAGAAGTTACTTTAGATACCTATTATAGGTGGAATCATGTAGCATTTGTGTTTGGCTGAATTCACTTAGTATAACATCGTCAAGATTCATCCATGCTGTAGTATATAACAGGGTTTTAAGGCTGTATATATATATATAAATATACATACAGCCTTTCTATATATAGAAATAATTGAATATTATCTATTATAATTTGCATAAATAATAGAATATTTTGTATGTATATATACAAACACATAAAATCATCCCCTGGTGGCTCAGAGGTTAAAGCGTCTGCCTGCAATGCAGGAGACATGAGTTCTATCCCTGGGTCAGGAAGATCCCCTGGAAAAGGAAATGGCAACCCACTCCAGTATTCTTGCCTAGAGAATCCCATGGATGGAGGAGCCTGGAAGGCTACAGTCCATGGGGTCCGCAAAGAGTCGGACACGACTGAGCAACTTCACTGTACACACACACACAGTTTATCTATTCATTCATCAGTGGACCTGTCCATCTTGGCTGTTGTGAGTAATGCTGCGGTACACTTGGGTTTCTGAGATATCTCCATGCAAAAAAATGAAGACAGGATTTTGTCTTATGCTTTATACAGAAGTTGACTTAAAATGGATTAAAAGCGTAAACATGAGACCTGAAGCTATACAGCTAGAAGAAAACAATTGGTGAAAAGCTTTGCAACATTGAAATAGGCAGTTATTTCTTGGATATGACATCAAAAGTAAAGGGAACAAGCAAAAATAGAGAAATGAGACTACATCATACTCAAATATTTCTGTATAGCATTAGAAATAGTAGGATGAAAGGCAGCATACTGGAATGCTTGCTTGCTTCTGCATGCTGAATCATGTCTGACTTTTTGTGACACCAAGGACGATAGCCTGCTAGGCTCCTATGTCTGTGGGATCATCCCGGCAAGAATAATGGAGTGGATTGCCATTTCTTTTTCCAGGGGATCTTCCCAACGTAGGGATCCAACCCATGTCTCCTGTGGCTCCTCCATTGACAGGCATATTCTTTACCACTGAGCCACCTGGGAAGCCTTACTTGATTAAAAAATGAAAATGTTTCTTAGTCATATCTAGCCCTCCAGGCTCCTCTGTGAAAATCTCCAGACAAGAATACCAGAGTGGGTTGTCATTTCCTTCTCTAGGGAATCTGACCCAGGGATCAAACCTAGGTGTCCCACTTTGAGGGCAGATTCTTTACCATCTGGGCCACCAGGGAAGCCCTATACTAGAATAGGAGGAAACAATTGCAAACTGTATATCAGATAAGTTAATAGCCAGCGTATATAAAGAACTCCTACAACCAAAAAAAAAAAAAAAGGCAAAAAACCGCTTCATTTTAAAAGAGGGCAAAAGACTTGACATTTCTCCAAAGAAGACATACAAATGGCCAAAAAGCATATGAAGAAAATTCTCAATGTTATTAATCATCAGATAAATGCAAATGAAAACCACAGTGAGATATCACCTCATACCCATTAGAAAGACCACTATCAAAAAAAAGAAAATAACAAGTGTTGATGAGTATTAGAACTGGTATTCTGTTGCTGGGGTTGTAAATGGTGTAGCTGGTATGGAAAATAATATGGAGATTTTGCAAACAATTAAAAATAGAATTTTTATGACCTGACAATGCCACTTCTGGGTATATTTTCCAAAGAGTTGAAAATAGGATCTCAAAGAGATATTTGCACACCTAAGTTCATTGCAGCATTACCTATAAGAGTTCTTAGAGATCTACTGTACAGTCATGTGTACATAGCTAACAAAATGTACAGTTAAAAATTAAGAAGGTGAGTTTATTTTTTGTTTTACCACATAATGAAATAAAAAAGGCAGCCTAGTTTGAAGAAAATATAAGTCAAGAAGTACAGCTTTGCATTAGAGGAACTCAATAAGAACAAAGTGTTTTTGCCACGTATACTACCTGCCTTTCTACATATGATGCTGGTCCATTTGAATATGGGATTGGGAATTCTGAACTCTGTACTTGTTATTTGGCTTTCGGCAAGTCACATTCTTTCTCATAGACTTGGATTTGACATTTCTGAATTAAGACCTGTGTTCTGTGGTAACAGAGTTAATACAATAATATAAAAGTAACAGCATTAATTGCTTCTGGCCAGATATCTTCCTTTTTGATGCTACATTTTTTTAACATGTTATTCTTTTGATTTTGGTAAAAATTACATGCAATTTATTTTTACACCACAATATATACCTAAACACTGCCCATCATCTAGTCTTTTAAATCAGGTTTATGGAAGTATAGCTCAGTTGGTAAAGAATCCACCTGCAATGCAGGAGACCCCGGTTGGATTCCTGGGTTGGGAAGATCTGCTAGAGAAGGGATAGGCTACCCACCCTAACATCGTTGGGCTTCTCTTGTGGCCCAGCTGGTAAAGAATCTGCCTGCAGTGTGAGAGACCTGGGTTTGATCCCTGGGTTGGGAAGATCCCCTGGAGAAGGGTTAGGGTTAGGCTACCCACTCCAGTATTCTGGCCTGGAGAATTGTATGGACTATAGAGTCAGACATGACTGAGCGACTTTCCCTTCACTTCACTTGAAGTATAATTTATATATGAGAGTCATCTTTTTTTACTGTACAGTTGTATGAGATTTGACAAATGCATACAGTTGTATCATCACCATGATGATTAGGACAGAACAGTTCCCCCAGATTTATGCCCTTTATATTCAGTCCCTACACCATCCCTAGCCTCTGGAAACCACTGATACATTTTCTGTCTGTATAGTTTTGCCTTTAAATAGAAGCATAATATAGAAGACATAGACTCCTCTAATGTTAAAATTCTAAAATATGCCAAATGATTATATTTAAAGGCTGTAGACTAGTTTGAAATATCCTATGTTTACATATCAAGGTTTACAATTTAAAATAGGACTTTGGTCACTAAAATCCTGACTAATTCTTGAAAGAAGACATGTTAGTAGTGTGGTGTTTTTTTTTCCTGGTCATTAGGTTCCTTTTGTGTTTTATAGGTCTTGTATGCGTAATCCTATGGAAAATATTATGAAAATAGTGAAAGGAATAGGAGAGACTTTCTGCCAACACTATACTCAATCAACAGATGAACAGCCGGGATCTCACATAGGTAAGGAGATAAAACTGAAATTGATACAGCATTTAAAGTAGACTGTCCCAAGAAAAATAGAAATCCATGTTTTTCCTTCCCTGTAGTTTTTAATATATCAGATTTAAGTTTATGTAAATTTTGTTCTTTAGTTATTAACAGCTACATTTCATTTCTGCACGTTTTCTTTTTATTTCCCCTCATAGACTTTGCTGTAAACAGACTAAAGCTTGCAGAAATTTTGTACTATAAAATACTAGAGACTGTAATGGTGCAGGAAACACGAAGACTTCATGGAATGGACATGTCAGTAAGTAAATTCATGCTACCAGCTGCTGCAAGTTCCATAAATCCTAAGCCTGGAAGCTGTGTGTTGAGAGGCTCTGTAGTTCATTGTAGGTGGTCCGTGGTCAGCAGTTAATGGCACACTTAGCCATAATGACATATTAATTGGCCTCCATTGTCTTTGGCACACCCAGTACTAGCCACCTCTTGGCAGAAATGTGAAACATGTAAAATTTGTTTTTGGTACGCCATCATCACCTTTCCCCTTCAGGTCTGTTGTTTGTCCTTCATTCCTAGTTAACTAATGTTGAAACCCCCCACCCCCTGTAATTGTTAATCCAAGTGATAACTTAAATATGTGGCCATACCTCTTAGGGATTTTTAAGGAATAAAATGTTAGCAGCTTTTTTTTTTTAATTGAACCATTTTCTTTGGACGTTTGATTAAGTTGGATGCCTCTCTCCAGTAGAGAAATTTTTCTAAAAAGTCAATCCTAGCATATGATCTTTGTTTCCTCCTCCTCCACTCTCTTTGTCACTTTTGGAGCCTTCTTACCTTAATTTCCAGTAAGAACAAGTTGATGTTTGGGGGTGCTGCTTTAACTGTTAAAATTTCTTTGTGTTTGCACCCTGGAAGCTTTCTTCTGTGTTGGTTCCCCATTTTTACTGGATTCCATGTTTTTATTTTTCACAATTTACTAATATTTGATGGAGCATAGGCTCCCATAACCTCCTAAGAAAGAAGTAAATTTTCAGCTTTTGATTTTGAAATAATTATAAATTCACAGAAAGTTGCAAAAGTAGTACAAAGGATCTCATGTATTCATTTGTCCCCAGTAGTTACATTTTATATAGTATGATATCAAAACCAGGAAATTGACACTGGAACAATGTATGTTGCTCCCTTTACCATTGTATCACATGTGTAGATGAGGTAACCACCACCAAAATAACGATACAAAATTGTTCTGTCATAAAGCTCTCCCTCCTGTTGCCCCTTTTTAAGTGACACTCACTCTCTTTAGCCACTAATTTGTTTTCCGTATCTATACTTTTATAATACTCTGTGAGTCCATTTGTTTACATTTGTTGAGGTTTATTTTAGGATGCAGGAATGGTTTATCTTGGTGGATGTTCTGGGCTCTTAAACAGAATGTGTGCTATATTTGGGTGAAGTGTTCTGTAAATGTCAGTTCTGTCTTTTTGGTTAATGGTATTGTTGAATTCTTCTGTATCCTTGCTAATTCTTGGTCTAGTTCTGTCAGTTAGTGAGAGGACATAAGGGTACTGAAGTTTCCAAATGAAACTAAATTTATCTATTTCTCCTTCCAGTTCTGTTAGATTTTTTAAAATTCATATATTTTGAAGCTCTGCTGTTTGATGCGTAGACATTGAGGTTACTGTCTTCTTGGTGAATTAATCATTTTATTATGACAGAATATCCCTCTCTGAGTCTGGTAATTGTCTTTGTTCTGAAAGCATCTGGCTGATGTTGATATATAGCCACTCCTGCTTTCTTTTGGTTAGTGTTTGTATGATACAAGCATATGTAGTTTTATTGTGCTTCACTTTTTTTGTGCTTCACAGATAGTGAGGTTTTAATAAAAGTTTGCAACAACACTGTGTCAAGCTTGTTGGTACTCTTTTTCTAATAGCATTTTCTCACTTCATTTCTCTGTGTCACATTTAGCTAATTCTTCAGTTCAGTCACTCAGTTGTGTCCCGACTCTTTGCGACCCCATGAATCGCAGCATGCCAGGCCTCCCTGTCCATCACCAACTCACGGAGTTCACTCAGACTCACGTCCATCGAGTCAGTGGTGCCACCCAGCCATCTCATCCTCTGTCGTCCCCTTCTCCTCCTGCCCCCAATCCCTCCCAGCTTCAGAGTCTTATAGTATTGCAAACTTTTTCATTATTATTGTATTTATTAGAGTGATCTGTGATTAGTGATCTTTAATGTTTTATTGCAAGATTACAATTCATTGAAGCCTTGGGTGCTAACATTTTTTAGTAATAAGTATTAAAAAAAATTTTTTTAGACATGATGCTATTGTACACTTAATAGACTATAGTGTAAACATAGCTTTTATATGCATTGGGAAACCAAATAATTTGTGTGACTCACGTTACTGTGGTATTTGCTTTATTGCATATTTATTGCAGTGGTCTATAACCTGGTATGCCTATATATCTTTTTCTACTCTTTTACGTTCATTCTACCTGTATCATCCTTTGAAATTAGTTACTTGTAGGCAGTGTATAGTTGAGTCACGTTCTGTATACTATGCAGGCTCTTTCTTTTACTAGATATTAGCATACATTTAATTGCTACTATGTTAAGGGCATAGGTCTACTATTTTATTTTTTGTTTTCTGTTTTGTTTTTTTGTTTGTTTTCTTTTTCTTACCTTCCCATGGATTACTTTGAGCATTTTTAGAGTATATACCTTTGTATTAAATTTTTTTTAGTGGTTACTCTAGGTATTACACTATACATACATAATTTCACAATCCACTGTTATAAGCATTTTATTGGCTTAAGTGTGGAAACCTTACCTTGCTCTAAAATTCTTTTTTAAAACTGCATGAATGTTTTATTTTAAACCCATACTTGATTAATAGTTGTCTGTATATAGGATTCTAGATTGACAATCATTTTCGTTTCTGATTTTGAAGGCATTGCTCCATTATCTTCTAGATCCCAGGATTGCTAATTAGAAGTCCAGGGGCATTTAAATTCTTTGTATTAGTACGTGATCTGTTTTTACTTTCTGGGATCTCAGTATGGGAGTCTTTCCTTGAATGTTGTATTATTCATCAAATGTTAGATTATACCCCTGTCTTTCAATTGGAGGCATCTTCAAATGTCTGCTTTTTGAATGAGTCACTAAAAATGAGACATTAATAAACCCTTACGTTGATAAAACTGTTTGGGTCAAAACTCTGTGTGCAAGAGTGAGAATAAAAGTCCAGAAGCCTTGAGTGATCATGTAATATAGGGACCCTCAACTGTTGGTGTCTTTAAAACTTATCTGGAATATTTTGACTTATCTAGAGAAGTATCTGCTAATCTCTTGCCTGTCTATTGGTGTTATGGAGCAGAGCACGGAAGGGAAAGTTGGTCTCAAATTCAGTCTGCAGGCTTTCACCTAAAACCACAGTCTCTTCTATACCTAGTGTTCTGAGGTTTGATTCTCTCTAGTTCAGTTTTTATAGAGACTAATTCTCTAGACTAGAGGCCTATCATCTGATTCCTTAGAGTGGATGTTGTATGGGAACCTGAAGAGTTCTGTTAATACTATAAACTTGCAGATCACTCATCCATGTCAGCCATTGCCTAATAACCTCTACTTTCTATTCTGCCTGTGCCTTCAGTTGCTGTGTTTTTCTCAGGTTGTATGGAGCAAATTCACTTAAGTGTCTCTAGTTGGGCCCTTATGTTTGACCATCCTGCGTTCTGCTGGGTTATTTGTCATTCTTTCATCCATCTTCAGTTTACATATACAGTTTGTGGTTATAGGTAACTCCTTGTTTTATCCCAGGTATTTTCTATTCCTTATTCTCTTTGTTGATTTGGAGTGGTATTTTTAAGAAGGATGACAAAAATACCATTTATAAAACTGAAAACTTATGTTAAATTTTAAACTCAGTGGTAAAACAGGACTTTATCTTCTTAGTAAAATGTTTCTTTCTCTGAACTTCTAAAAAGTCTTAGCTGTGATATACTATACCTTTGATTTTAGTGTTTGATTAATAAATACTGCCTCATGTCGAGAAAACAGGTGACACAAAACTCATTTAAATAAAGGAGCTAATTCTTATGCTTGTCTCTTCATGGGAATATTAATTATTTTATTATTTGCTCCAATTTCAAAGTAGTTGTTGTTTATGCCTCATTTACATTTAACATCTACCACTGACCAAGATTATATCTTACAAGACAACTCTTTATCAGTTTAAGAACTTGAAGTTTTATCTGTATTAATTGAGTATAATGCAATATGCTCTTAGATAAGTTATAATATGATTTATAACTTTTGTAAGTTATTTTTCCTTTTTTCTGTAGTCCTCTTTATATAATGGCAGAGGCTAAAATCCTAAGAAATTTATTAAACTGTGGTCTTTCTCTTCCCCAAGGTTCTTTTAGAGCAGGATATATTTCATCACTCCTTGATGGCCTGTTGTTTGGAAATTGTGCTCTTTGCCTATAGCTCACCTCGTACTTTTCCCTGGATTATTGAGGTTCTTAATCTGCGACCATTTTATTTTTATAAGGTGAGATGAGAACAAAGTTTTGTTAATGCTTTGCCACACATAAACATTCTGTTTGTATTAGTGATGAAGAAGTGAACTGTAGTGATGTCTGGATAATATTTCCAGAAGTATTCTGAAAACATACTGCTTTTGGGGTGGAATCAAGGACAAAGAGGAGAGGGAGAGAGAGTATCAATAAACTAAGCCAATCTCACAGCTTCAGACATAACTGAATTTCAAGTATGGCCAAGAACTAAGTACTTAACTTTGAGTTTTCTGTATTATGAATGAAAAATCATAATCCTGTTAAATAGAGGCATGATGAAGAACAGAAACTTTATCCTAGAAGAAAGAAAAATCTAAAATTAATCACACTCCTTCCCCAAATTTGAGCTAAATCATTGTAGATAAATCTTACTTCCCCTTTTTTTCTGCTGAAACCTGTTTCTTCTAAACCACAGAGGGCACAAGCTACAGTAACACTTAATATTACCTGATTTTTGAATTTAAGATTGATGTTATTATTATACTTGTTGGCATGGTTAAGTTAATGTTTTGTCACCTATGTTACTTCAAACTACTAATTGTGGAGAAGTTAGTTTGGGACTTCCCTGAGTGTCTGGTCCAGTGGTTAAGACTGTGCTTCTCTTCAGCAGGCATGGGTTTTTTTTACCCCTGGTCGAGGAACTAAGATCCTGCGTGCTGTGTGGGATAGATGGGTAGATACAGATAGATAAGCAAGCAAGCCTAATGTTGTAGAAATGCAGATCACTGAAAAGCTTACCCATCTGAATTGTTGACTGTGTGGAATTTAACTTCTTTATAGTTTTCTGGGGAAAATTGCTTTTCTATATTTAATATTTATGTGAGTATTTCAGATTTTCCATTAGGAAATATATGTAGTTTTATTTGAGGAAAAAGCTTAGTTTTTGCCCTCACCTAATAGAAATTCATTTTTATTTGTAACACCCTTTTTTTCATTTTAGAAGTTAAATACATTTGTTTTTTAATCATAAATAATACTCCCTGAAGAAAAATGAAAGTATATACAATTGTAAATATTAAAATCATACATTATAATCCTAATATAAATGATAATCACTCTTAATATTTTTTGTATATATGCTTACAGAGTTTGCTCTAGATGTTTATTCTTATTGAAAGTGAAAGTTAGTTGCTCAGTCATGTCCAACTCTTTGCGACTCCATGGACTATAGCCACCAGGCTCCTCTGTCCATGGAATTCTCAGGCACTTCCTTCTTCCTGAGGAGCTTCCCGACCTAGGGATAGAACCCAGGAATCGAACCCAGGTCTCCCACATTGCGGGTAGACTCTTTACCGTGTAAGCCACCAGAGAAGCCCATGTATTCTTATTAAAATGTAACTATAGTGTATATAGGCAAAGTTCCTTTTATATATGTTATTCATTTTCTTCTGAGCTGTTGGGAAGAATAGTCTGAGAAAGGAAATTGAATTCAAAATGGCACTGGCTTGGAAACCCAAGACCTGACTTCCACTGTTGGGACTGTTGACCAGTTTTACCTATCATTGCTTCAGTTTTCCATATACAGAATAAAACATGAATACCAGAAATGTATGTGAAAGTATTTTGAAGAT
>SJYC01027569.1:0-11021 GCA_006408675.1 Madoqua kirkii | reverse complement strand
CCATGGGGTCGCTAAGAGTCGGACACAACTGAGTGACTTCATTCACTCAGTATCTAGGGCTTCCCTATTGGCTCTTTTAAGAGAATCCACCTGCAATGCAGGAGACACAGAAAATGCAGCTTCAGTCTCTGGGTCGGGAAGATCCTTGGAGGAGGGCATGGCAGTCCACTCCAGAAATCTTGCCAGGAAAATCCCATGGACAGCGGAGCCTGGTAGACTACAGCCCATAGGGTTGCAAAGAGTTGGACACAACTGAAGCGATTGAGCACGCAGTATAGCACAACTCAGCATCTGTTGAACGAGTGAGTAAACCTGATTGTGTCTGTTTGAAATACAAGTCAAACTGTTAAAATTTTTCTCTTTATTAGATATGCAACCATTGTCTCCAATTTCTGTCCATGAACGCTACAGTTCTCCTGCTGCTGGGAGTGCTAAGAGAAGACTTTTTGGGGAAGACCCCCCAAAGGAAATGCTTATGGCAGGATCGTAACAGAAGGAACAAAATTGAAAATTGCTCCTTCTTCAAGCATCACTGCTGAAAATATATCAATTTCACCTGGGCACAGTCTTCTCACAATGGCCACAGCCATAGTAACAGGGACAACAGGACATAAAGTTACAATCCCATTGCATGGTAATATTTTGATGTATTTATTTTTTTTGAAATGGATAAAAATTTAAGAAATGTCTTATTGAATTATATCACATGGTCTTATTACTCCTGTATTTTCTCCTGAACCTGTACTTTTTTTCCTCTAGGAGTAGTTTTAGGTTCATGGCAAAATTCAGTCTTTCTTGCCATCAATATCCTGCACCAGACTAGCTCATGTATTACAACTGATGAACCTTCATTGTCACATCATTATCACTCTTAAGTCCATAGTTTATGTTAGTGTTCACTCTTGGTGTTGTACATTCTATGAATTTTGTAAATGTCTAATGACACAAATCTACCATTATTCTGTTATACAGAATAGTAACACTGCCCTAAAGCTCCTCAGCATTCCCCCTTTAGTTTTGTTTTGAATGTATAGAGGCTTTCCTCATTTTATTGTACTTTGCTTTATTGAACTTTACAGATAACTTTTTTTCTACAAATTGGACTGTGTTGCCGGGTGATGATTAGTATCTTTTTAGCAACAAAGTATTTTTTAACTGAGGTACATACACTTTTTTGAACATAATGCCCATAACACACCCCATAGACTGCAGTATAGCAAAAGCATAATTTTTATATGCCTTGGAAACCAAAAAATTCATGTGAATCATTTTGTTATGATATTCACTTTATTTTGGTTCTCTGGAACCAATATACCTGCACAGTTTTTAAAATTTTTATATTGTATGGATTTATGACTCTGTTAGTTATTTTCTTACCTTAGTTTTACAAATGAGTGCATTGAGCAAGAATTTTGTTTAATGGTTAAAAACATCTCCTTTAGACCTCAAAAGAGAGCAGTATTATTGTTTCAGAGCAGAAATAGAAAACAAGAATATCATAGCTAGAATTACTATTTTTGTGGCTTTCTTCTTCTAGCATTACTATGCACAGATAGATAGTAAACAAGAAGGAGGGAGGGAGGAATGAACGAAGAAAGAAGTATTGACAACTTTTCTGGAACACATTTCTAAAACTAAGAACTCTTGCTTGTATATTCAGGTATTGCAAATGATGCTGGAGAGATCACACTGATACCAATTTCCATGAATACAACTCAAGAGTCCAAAGTTGAGAGTCCTGTATCACTTACAGCTCAGTCATTAATTGGTGCTTCTCCAAAGCAGACCCATTTGACCAAAGCACAAGAGGTACATCCAATTGGAATAAGCAAACCAAAGAGAACTGGGTCCTTAGCACTGTTTTATAGAAAGGTATGTGTTTTTATAGCATTTAAAAAGATCTCCTTTAATCAGTGCAATAAAGATTGAGTAACAGGACAGCTTTGGCCTTTATTTTGTATGTGGTAAAATATACATAAAATTTACTATTTTAACCATTTTTAAGTGTACAGCTAAGTGTCATTAGTACATTTACGTTGTTGTGCAGTTTCCACCACTGTCCATCTCTAGAACTTTTTCATGTTCCTAAACTGTAATTCTGTACCCATTAAACAGTAACTCATTTCTCCCCTCAACCCCCAGTCATCATTCTAATTTCTGTCTCTATGACTTTAGCTACTCTAGGTACCTCATAAAAGTGAAATTATATAATTTTTGTCCTTTTATGATGGGCATAAGTAAAATAATTTACTTAGCATAATGTCACAGTTTATCCACATTTTTGCATGTGTCAGAATTTCCTTCCTTTTTAAGGCTAACATTCCATGGTATGAATATACCATGTTTTGTCTATCAGTTCATCTGTAGATGGACATTTGAATTGTTGCTAAACCTGCCTGCCAGTGCAGGAAACAGAAGAGACATAGGTTCGATCCCTGAGTTGGGAAGATCCCTTGGAGTATCCCTTGGCAACCCACTTCAGTATTCTTGCCTGGAGAATCCCAAGGACAGAGGAGCCTGGTGGGCTACAGTCCATAGGGAGGCACATAGTCGGACAAGACTGAAACGACTTGGCACATGCATGTACCTTATGGTTATTTTGAGTGAGTAATCCTGTTATATTGGTGTGCAGATATGTAAATTTCTGCTTTCAGTTCTTTTGGGTATATACAGAAGTGGAATAGTAATTCTAAATTTAATTTTTGAGAAAATGCTATACTATTTCCCATGGTGGCTGCTGCTGCTAAGTCACTTCCTGCCAGGCTCCTCTGTCCATGGAATTCTCCAGGCCAAAATACTGACGTGGATAGCTGTTCTCTTCTCCAAGGGATCTTCCTAACCCAGGTCTCCCACATTGCAGGTGGATTTGTTACCATCTGAGCCACTTTAGATTGAGTTTATTGTGACACAAGTACATCTTAGATCTTATGTATAAGTTTAAATTACTGAAGATTTATTATTAAGATTTTTGGGATACTGTGGGGAGTCTACACAATTTTTATCATAAATCTCATTTGTTACCTGTAAGATTTGACTAGTCATTATAATCCCTAAATTGTTTTAGTATTAATGCAGAGATTTAATATAGAAATAATTTCTATCCTGCCTTGCTTTTATAAGCACCTTCAAGCTTCTAATGAGACAGACATGTTAATCAGATATTTGTAGCCAAATATGCTGCTGCTCTAAAATAAATCCCAGAATTGGGAGATAATCTCTCCAGTCCACTCTATAACTAGTGGCTATCTAGCCCATTCTTAAAAATTGTAAATGAAAAAAAAAAAAAGGCACTGTTTTTTTTGTTTCTTTCTAGCATTGTGATTAGGGTTTAAGGCTTAAAATTTTTGATAAAATTCATTTCTTTTTCAGATTATCTTTTGATGAAAATTTAAGTTTATTTCCTCTATCTAGTCTTTCTTAGAATATTTCTTGAGACATGTGTTCATTTCTCTACCTCCCACTACCTTTTCTATTCTTTCTCACCATCCCACTCCTGCCCATGTTTGTGCCTAACGCTTGTTTTTAAAGGAGAGTTCCAAATGTAATATTTTCCCATTCATTTCCTAGTTTTAATTTTCAAAATAACAAATTGCTGCCTTTGATAATCTAAGATTGACAGAAATAAAGCTTTATTTATAAATTTTTAGTTCTGAATATATTTCAGAATCTAGCCTGTCCATTTCCTTTTATTTAATTATAGCTTACTTAGAAGCTGCTGCTGCTAAGTCGCTTCAGTCTTACCTGACCAGGCTTCCCCCCATCCTGTCCCTGGGATCCTCCAGGCAAGAACACTGCAGTGGGTTGTCATTGCTTTCTCCAATGCATGAAAGAGAAAAGTGAAAGTGAGGTCACTCAGTCGTGTCCTACTCCTAGCGACCCCATGGACTGCAGCCTACCAGGTTCCTCTGTCCATGGGATTTTCCAGGCAACAATACTGGAGTAGGTTGCCATTGCCTTCTCCTACTTAGAAGCTAAAAAAGTTTTATTCTAAAAGAAAATTGAGATGTTCCTATCTAGTAATGAATTCAAAATAACCATTTCTTGAGTAAATTGCAACTGTTATCCATGCTGAACTCAGTGTGATACTGGGTGACCTATGCCTGAATAGAGTTTACTGTGAATTTTTTGTTAGAATTAGCAGCCTTTCAGAGGATGTATATCAGATTAGCTTCAGAGAAGTCATTGGATTGGCTTTGTAAAAGATACCTAACAAGTAGTAGTACCTAATCCTTCTAGCTAGGGCTATATCTGTTATCTTCTCCTATCATGAATGTAAAGTTCTAGCATGTTTCCCACTGCCCTGACCCCATTGAAGTGAAGTGAAGTTGATCAGTCGTGTCCAACTCTTTGTAACCCCATGGACTGTAGCCTACCAGGCTCCATCCATGAGATTTTCCAGGCAAGAATACTGGAGTGGGTTGCCATTTCCTTCTCAGTGGTTCCTATTTTATTTCTTGACCAACTAGACAGAAACAAAGGGATGGAATGCAGAGAATGAGTTTGTTATAAAATGAATCACTGGTGGCTTTGGAGTCTACTTTATCTCTCTATCAGATTAGTGTATTGGATAGTTAAAATTAATTTTAAAGCTCTAATTTATAAAATTTTTTCCCTCTCAAGAGATATTTTGATATAAAGAATGCCTTACTCTTTTATTTTTTTCTCCTGAATGTTTAAAGCCTTAGTTCAAACAGAATAATCTAGTTTAGGAATATCCGAGTAAGGTTACCAGTTCTTAAAATAACAAAACAATGCTTTTTGGATGATCAGAAATCATTTTAGAGTCTTTCAGGACCTTTGGGTCATTTTCATTAGTATCAGTTCCTATAAAGACTCTGTATATAAAAAGTTAAACTGAACTGAATTTACATTGAACTGAATTTACTCTGATATGTTTAAAAACAACTTGACAGAAACAGACAAATATTACACGATCTCATTTATATGTGGAATCTAAAAAACAAGCTCATCAATACAAAGAACAGGTTAGTTGTTGCTAGAGGCAAGGGAGTGGGTGAAATGGATGGATGAAGGGAGTCAAAGGTATAAATTGGAAGATATAGTAAGTAAATCATAGGGCTATAATGTATAGCATGGTAACTATAGTTAATAACACCATATTGCATATTGAAAGTTGCTAACAGGATAGATCTTTAGTTTTTATCACAAGAAGAGAAATTATAACTATGGGGTGAGGGATGTTGACTTATTGTGATCATTTCACAGTATGTATGAATAGTGAATCATGTTGTACACCTGAAACTAATAATGTTTTATGTCAGTTATACTTCAATAAACATCAGTAGTAAAATCTGGTGTCTCATTTACTTAACATTCCTTTCATGTGCTCATAAAAACAATGTTTAGAATATAGGGGAATTTTTTAAATGATTTTGCTCTCAGACTCATTTTTGAAGTCAAACATTTTAGTGTATTATTGAAATTTTAGGCTTTCTAGCCATTTTACCTGAACCAAAAAAAGAGAGACTTCTGATTTCTTAAAAAGTTATGTATTTATAGTGGTCATAATGCTCATAAATCAAGCCATTTAGTTTTAGTATTTATTGCTTTACATAGTTCACAGCATAGACAGAATAGCACAAAGCATCTTTTTCCAAAAAATTGTTTAGGGTAGTTTTACAAAGATAATTTTGTTTTAATATATTTTCTTTAGCCATAGCAGTGAACTGATACTGTAAAATAGGCATTTTATGTAATTTAATGCATCAGCAGCCTTAGGTGTTTATTAATCTTGACCTAAAAGCCCACCTTCATGGTAAGACATAAATTTGAGAAATTATTTACTTGTTTTTTTGCATCAATGTGCTATCTTTCATCTTAGGTCTATCATTTGGCAAGTGTACGCTTACGTGATTTATGTTTAAAACTGGATGTTTCAAATGAGTTAAGAAGGAAGATATGGACATGTTTTGAATTCACTTTAGTTCACTGCCCTGATCTGATGAAAGACAGACATTTGGATCAGCTCCTCCTTTGTGCCTTTTACATCATGGCAAAGGTAATGTATAAGTTGGGGGAGGCTCCTTGCTGTAGTTACCTATATTTGAAGCATGAGCTGAAAATCTGTTACACTCCTTAGTTTACCTTAATTGCTATAAGCCAACAGTGCCCACCTTCATTAATTAGGTAGTAAATTCCAGCTAATGCAATTACAGGCCATTTGTAGTAAGTGGTTCACCACACTATTAATAGAGAACCATTTCCATCTCCACTCCTGTAACACCTCTAATCTTATACTTTAAAATAATCATTCTAGATCATTACATTTTAAGTGAGTTAACAGAGACCCAGAGCTGAAAGTAACTTGGCCAAAATTATACAATTAATGACAGCCTGTGGTCTCCTGATTCATAATTTGATGTAAAACACCTTCAATACTATATTCCTTTTTTAGTGATTTATTCCATTACTTCAAAACAGCATTTTACTTTCTAGCTGCTACAACATGTTCTAAGTCATAAAATGGCATATCTTACTTGGTTTTTAAAATTCTCATGTTTTTGAAACATTCATTTGTAACTTTGGTCTTGATCATATTGGCCACAGATCCTAGCAGATGAGCATGTTACAACCTAATTTTTCAGCTTCTTGAGGCAAAGGACATGTTTTCGAACTCATTTGTGACTTCCTTTTCACATTGCCTCTTTAAAATCTCTATACAAAATGTATATTAATACATATTGTTAATTAACCTTTTTTTAAGTTATTACTATTTTTAAATTATTTCCTTTAAGGATACCAGAACTCTAAAAACCAGCCATGGGTTTATAATTTAGAGAGTTAATTTCCTTCTATGGTTACAATTTTTATGCATTTATTCCACAACCACTAAATAAATACAACACAAAAGACCACATAGTTATTCCCCTTTTATAGTCACATGATACATTGGCATCCATACCAATAATCCTTTATATTTGTATTACTCTTTTCCGCTTTTAAAACCATACCTATATGCATATTTCATTTATTTTACCATTCTAAGAATCTCCAGGGAATTCCCTAGGAGTCCAGTGGTTAGGACTCTGTGCTTTCACTGCTAAGGGCATGGGTTTAATCCCTGGTGGGAACCGAGATCCTGCAAGATATACGCAAGGCCAAAAAAAAGGAAAGAATCTCCAAAGTCCGAACACTAACAACAAAACCCAAAGTTGTCCCAGAACGGAGAATACCGCTGGGTTTCCCAGCAGAACCAAACTGCTTTGAGGCATGAAACGCTCAACCCTTAAGCCATTCAGTATTCACATGAGTAAAACCTTACTAAAGGAGAACTAAAAAAAATCAAAAATTATAAAACATTCAAGGAAATGAACCAATATGTCAACAGATAAAATTTAGAGCAGGTTAGATATTGAAAATTGTAATGAAATTATTGATTTCAAATTAGGCAGTTAACATGTTTAAAAGGATTCAGTGTATAAAAGAAAATTCATCTTATGAATAAAGACCAAGTTACTTTTAAAAGGACTGAAAATTTAAAAAAAAAATTTAAATAAATATAAAGGACCCAAAAGATGTCAAAAAGAACTGAAGGAAACTTGGAATGGAAACCCAGTGAAACTTGGATGGAAACAAAATTCCAACCCAAAAAGACTCAATAGATTAGAATAGAGATCTGTGGAAATGAAAAAGCAATGTATCACATAGAGATAGAAAATACAAAAAAATCAAGAGACGGTTGCAAAACATTTTTTTCTTGTTCCCTTTTTCTTTTGTTCTCTTGTGATTTGATGACTAACTTTAGTGTTGTGTCTCATTTCCTTTTTATCTATTGTAGATTTTTACTTTGTGGTTACCATGAGGATTTGCTTTAGCAATCTACGTAGAAACAAGATTGTTTTAAGTTGTTGATCTTTTCAAGTGTGTTTACAATATCCTGCATTCGTATTCTCTCTTCATAATTGCTGGTTTTGATATCATATTTGTGTATAGATGATTTCCTACCTTTAGACTGTCATTTGTAATTTTATTTTTTCCAGTTGTGGCCTTTTCTACTTAGAGAAGTTCCTTTAGCATTTGTTGGAAAGCTGGTCTGGTAGTGCTGAGTTCTCTTAGATTTGCTTGTCCATAAAACTTTTGATTTCTCTGTCAAATCTGAATGAGAGTCTTACTGGGTAGAGTATTCTTGATTGTAGGCTCTTGCCTTTCATCAGTTTAAATGTATCATGCCACTTCCTTCTGGCCTGTAGAGTTTCTGCTAAGAAATCAGCTGATAAACTTATAGTTCCCTTGTATGTTGTCATTTTTCTCCTGTTGCTTTTAATATTTTTTCTTGGTCTTATTCTTGTCAATTTGATTATTATGTGTGTCTCGCATGTTCCTTCTTGGATTTTTCCTGCCTGGCACTCTACAATTTACTTGAGTGAATGTTTCCTTTCCCATGTTAGGAAAGTTTTTCAGCTATTATCTATCTATCTCTTTGAACTTTTTTTCAGATCCTTCCTCTCTCTCTTCTCCTTCTGAGACCACCCCTATAATGTGGAATGTTGATATGTTTAATGTCCCAGATGTCTCTTAGACAGTCTTCATTTCTTTTCTCTCTTTTTAAATTCTCTTCCACAACAGTGATTCCCACCATTCTGTCTTCAGGTCACTTATCTGCCCTTCTGCCTCAGTGTTCTGCTAGTGTATTTTTCATTTCAGATGTTTTATTGTTTATCTCTGTTCTTTAGTTCTTCTAGGTCTTCGTTAAACGTTTCTTGCATCATCTTGATCCTTGCCTCCATTCTTTTTCTGAGATCCATGATCATCTGCAGTATCATTATTCTGAATTCTTTTTTATGGAAGATTGCCTATATCCATTTCTAAATAAGTACTTAAAAACTAGTAAAACTGAAGACTACAGGAGATTCAGCAGATCTGAGTTTTCTTATGTTCTTTTTTATAAAGAAAGGCATTTTGTGGTTAAAAAAAAAGAAATACATTTTCAGTAGAGTTATACCATAACAATCTTAGTCCTTTTGATTAATGAAACTATCAGCTGAGTTCCCACAGGCCACAAAGCCTGAACTTTTAAGGTAGTGGAAGTCATAAATGGTACTGGTTTTTAGTTATGGAGTGGCCTGGGGTTAATAGCTTTCTGCAAGACTGCTCTCAATGCCAACTGGTGATTGAAGTTTTTTTTTTAGAGCCATTTTTTTTTTAAGCAATTGATGAATGAGGTTTTTATTTTCCTTAGGTAACAAAAGAAGAAAGAACTTTTCAAGAAATAATGAAAAGTTATAGGAATCAGCCCCAAGCTAATAGTCACGTGAGTTGCATTATTTTTCCTCCTGTCCCAAAATAGATTTATACTATTTCCTTGCTGATAAGTTATATAAAAGGTAAACTTCTTTTCTATGTTTACTATAGATATTTTGGTTTTATGGATACCATTAAACTTGAGACAGTTTTAATCAAAAAACAGTTTCAATAGAAGCCAAAAATCTTGCTATTTCTGACTAATTACATATTTGCATGTACTTCTCACACATTGTCTTATTCCACATGTCCATTTGTTGAGTGGGGGTGTTTTTCACTAGAAAATCTAATGAAAAATATTTATAATAATCTTTAATTATATGAGATTTGATTCTCTGATGAATTTAAATCCAGTGAAATTTGAGAATATATTAAGTCTAGTTTCTTTTTTCTATTTGCTAAGAATCTTAATGTTTGTATCTTTGAATTTGAATAGATGTCAGTCATTTTTTATATAATAGCCCTGGTAAGAATTCTATACAACTTTTCAGTCATGGAAATATAAAATGTTAGCATAATGGCCTGGCACATAGTAAGCATTTAATAACTGTTAGCTCTACATGATTTTTATTGTTGTTCTGAAGAACATAGGATTAGTTTACTATAAGGCTTTAACAGCCTGATTGCTCTAAAGGAACATATTGGCCTCCTCTCTGGCCCCAGTGATCTGCCATCTTAGACTAGAAGAGAGAAATAGTAGCTGAGATAACCCTGGCCCCAATACTAGTAGCCGTACACTTCCGTAGGAGAGCCCCACAGATAGTTTCACTTCTTTACTGAAGCCCGAAATACACTGCTAGCAATATAGAGATACTAGAAGAGCCAAACATAGGCATTTCTTATATCCTGTGATAGACTAGAAGAGGCCTAGTTTCTGGGCCTCTTTAGAAAAATCACTCAGGAACAAAGCTTAGAGAGGTTCAGAACATCTGGTTAAGTTCATTAAGGCAAAGTTAATGTGGGTCAAAATTGGGTCAAGGGATTTCCCTCATGATCCAGTGGTTAAGAATCCACCTTCCAATGCAGAGGACATGAGTTTGATCGTGGTAGAATTCACATCCCACATGCTATGGGCAGCTAAGCCCATGCACCACAAGTAGAGAGCCCACAATCCGCAACTGGTGAGCCATGCACTCTAGAGCCCATGCTTTGCCCCAAAAGAAGTCCTGACATGCCGCAGCTAGAGAAGGCCAGCATGCCAATCCAGTGGTTAAGAATCCACCTTCCAATGCAGAGGACATGAGTTTGATCGTGGTAGAATTCACATCCCACATGCTATGGGCAGCTAAGCCCATGCACCACAAGTAGAGAGCCCACAATCCGCAACTGGTGAGCCATGCACTCTAGAGCCCATGCTTTGCCCCAAAAGAAGTCCTGACATGCCGCAGCTAGAGAAGGCCAGCATGCCACAACAAAGACCCAAGCCAAAAAAAAAATCATGCCACAGCTTCCTAAAAATTCTGTCAATACCATTATCCATAAGATAAGGGAGAATGGATCATGCTTTTCAGTTACCATGGAAGTTGAAAACAGTTTAGGGGCAGGGAGAGGAACACATTTTCATGAGGCCATCTGAAAAGACTTGGCATGGGATTGGAACAGGAAAGCAAGCCCCAGAGAGATCAAATGAGTCTCACGTAAGAAAGGGAAGAAGGAATAGGCTTAGAGTAGCTTTAAGTAGCTTTTAATTGGCAAAACTTGCTCATCAGTGTTTAGTTGCTGCTTACTTAATTCTTCTAATTTGTAACCTCCTAAATGGC
>SJYC01027566.1:0-93764 GCA_006408675.1 Madoqua kirkii | reverse complement strand
GGTTCTTTACCGTCTGAGCCATTAGGGAACCCTGGTTAAGGACCTTATCACATTGTATTATTATATATGTCTTACTTTCCCACTTGACAGAACCTGAGATGATGTTAGAGCCCACAGAAAGCATTCTCTCATCTCTGATAGGTCCTGTAGTACTTCAATAAAAGTTTTCTCCTCCAGTTAACATTAGCTCAAAAAAATTTTAATCTTCTAGTAGCAGCTCAATAAAAGTTTACTGAATTCATAAACAGATGAAATACTGACTATTCCTGACTCACTGAAGACCATGAGAGAAAGTAGTGGTTTAAAACATGCAGTCAGGATCAAGGAGTTCTTCTTTGAAAATACAGCAGATCTCTGAAACAGAGGGGTTAGAGGAGGGAGTGGGAGAGCAGAGTCTCTTTCGGGAGACTAAAAAGAGGAGTTTCCCTTGGGAGCAGGCCAGTTCCTTCACAATCTCAGCCTCTGCAACCCCTTTCTGAGGTTCCTCTGGCTCTCCCAGGATTTTGCATGTTTTCATCAAGAAAACATCAAATGCCTTCCTTGATAGCTGGGGTTTCCGCTCTATGGTTTGTGAGCCAATCTCAGATGTCACAGTCACCCTAGACTGTGCCAGTCACTATAGGCTGGCAGCCTATAGTGCTTTTCCTGATGCCATGTAGGCAAACTAAACTGGGCTTCCAGCAAGTGAAACTTCTTTTGGGTAAATATTTTGGGCCTAGTTTTAACATTTCTCTGACAGACCAAGTGGTGGAGATCTGTATACATACAGGTCAGTCTCTCCCTTTTTCTGCTATGTGTGTGATGTTACTTTCCACGTAGAAATAATCGTTTCTCTTAGTCAGTTCTGGATGGGGAATTGAGTTTTCCTTGTTGCTTTTCAGTCAACAAGGAAAGGGGGCAACAAGGAAAGGGGGCTTGCTGAAGAGAGGTGGAGAGGGCCCAGGACATGTCTTCTCCCAGATCACCTGCTTCTTAGGTGGAGCCGCTATACCTCACTGTGTTTTAGCATCAGAGTATTCACGTTGGATCAGAGAAGGCAGTGTCAACCCATTCCAGTACTCTTGCCTGGAAAATCCCATGGATGGAGGAGCCTGGTAGGCTGTAGTCCATGGGGTTGCTAAGAGTCGGACACGACTGAGTGACTTCACTTTTCACTTTCATGCATTGGAGAAGGAAATGGCAACCCACTCCAGTGTTCTTGCCTGGAGAATCCCAGGGATGGGGAAGCCTGGTGAGCAGCCTCTACAGGGTCACACAGAGTTGGACACGACTGAAGTGACTTAGCAGTAGCATTCAGGCTGGACAGTGAAAAATGGCCTCTCTGGATTTCCAATGCTAATAGGAAAGTTTAGATCTAACCTTGTTACTGGAATTGCAACAAAATTGTCAAATTCTAAACTTGTTGCAGGAAAGGGCAAAGTCCTGTGCATGTGCGTGCGTGCGCGCACACAATTTATATGTATATACAGTTAATGTATATATATATGAGAATATACTGTATTTTCATATATACATATATTCTATTTACAGTTTATTTATGTATACACACATTTTTCATGGGCTTCCCAGGTGGTGTTAGTGGTAAAGAACCTGCCGGCCATTGCAGGAGATGTAAGAGACACGGTTTTAATCCCTGGGTTGGGAAGATTCCCTGGAGAACCGCAGGCAATCCATTCCAGTATTCTTCCCTAAAAACGTAAGCTTAAAGCAGGAAAGAGCAATGCATTATCTGTTCAGTTCAGTCGCTCAGTCGTGTCCGACTCTTTGCGACCCCGTGGACTGCAGCCCGCCAGGCTCCTTTGTCCATGAGATTCTCCAGGCAATGAAAGATCATCGAACCCAGGTCTCCCGCATTGCAGGCTGATTCTTTACCGCCTGAGCCACGAAAGAAGACATTGTGTACTTAGAAACGAAATATATCCTACATAGGCTCCAGTTGGTTGCATCTTTCCTTGATTGACATTTGTGCTCCCTTTTAATGGCAAATTTAGATAAGGCCATCACAGGGTTTTAAAGTAGAATGAAGGCTCTTTCCTTGACCAGCTTAGGGAGAATTTTGCTACTTCTGAAGAATCCTTTGATGTACCCAAAGCCTGGAGAGAGATAGTTCCAAACCCACTGAACTTCTTTAAAAGTGTGAAGGGTCTGCTATGAGTTCTCTGATCTGTTAGCGAAGACCGAATCGAGGAGAAAAAAAGGCCACTTTTTCTCCCCAGCGGGACCCATCTGAGCTCCCAGCCTGCTGCTGAGCGACATTATACACGAAGAACAGACATAAGTTTACAGAAAAAAAACAGCAAAGAAAAAGTAGCAAGCAGCAAGAGGTAGCCGCAGGCGCCAGGGACGGCACGTGATCTGGGGGCGGGGCCTCGCGGGCCGCTAGCCAGTGGACGGGACCGGGGGCGGGCCCACGACCCAAGGGGCGGGGCCTGTGCCCGCGCAGCTCTCACCGCGGTCCCCTTATTTGGATCTGCGGGAATGTGGGCTGGAGCAGTCCTGCAGCGGTACCAGCCTCCAGCCTGTCGCCGGGACTGCCCCTGACCCAGGCGCACCCGCTGCTCGGTGGCAGGAGGGCCGGCGGAGCGCCATGGCCTGCATCCTGAAGGTAACGAATCGCATCTATGGCTCGGACGCGTGGTTGGCCAGCCTCTTGCTGCTCAGAGGCGCGGAGTCAACCGCGGTCCCACCGCATCCTCATCTCAGTTGTCTTTTCCTGGCGTTGATTTTCTTTTTGTTCCTTTGGCAAATGCATATGGAGGGAGATTCAGAAACATGTAGCTGGCACGGCTTCTCTTCCCACCATTCTTGCCTGCTCTCGCCTGCATTGAAGGAACTGCAGACTGTTGGCTCCAGGGGAGAGAAGGGCTGTGTGCCGAATAATAGGGATGGCAGGGAGGGGAGGGGTGCTCCAGCGAATCCCGCGGCCCCGATGTCTGAGGCCTTTCTGAAGCCACGCACAGAAGAGCAAAGGCTGGCCACGGATTATTGGTGCTGAGGAGTAGAGCGCTTTTGAATGGGATGAGAGTGAGCAGAGGGAGTTCTACCCCACATTTGATCATGTGAAGACAGAAACTTCTGAGTTTACAGGTAGTCCCTTAGGAATGAGTTTTCTGTGAGATCAGCTAACTCTGTGCCCAAAGTTCCACTTCGGAAAAGTTCACAAAAGGATGTATTTATTAGCAGAGAATTTCAAACCTAACTTTGGCTAAAAATTTAAACAGTTGAACTTTTCTTTTGCTCACAAACAGACAAAATGTTTTCACTCCCTCTCAGAGTCTGCTCAGGCGCCTCTTTGTTGAGTTTTCTTTCTCCACGTGTGTTCTTAGCCTGGAGTGAACATCTTTCTAGGTTCACAGCCTTGTAGCATCAGGTGGGAGGGCTTGGTTTGAGTGGCTCACTTGAGAATTTTTTATTCCACAGGGAATTATGTTTATTTTTTTCATTCAATTTGTTTGTTTTTTTCATTTTTCTGTACTATTGTTTCTACTGGTGCCTAACCTGACTCCTGACTGTATATGAGTCAAAAACATTCACAGCATGAAAGTTTCCTGGGTCTTGACTGGAGAATGTAAAGGCCTATTCGTTCCAAGTTTGGGGAAGCTGTGTGTGACAGAGGAAAAACACCAGAAATCAATGTGTGTGTGTGTGTGTGTGTGTGTGTGTGTACGTGTGTGTGTATGTGTGTGTGTGTGTGTAGGAGCATTTGTTTTTCTGTGGGCTGATTTGAAGCCATCTACTGCTATATTAGTCACCTGAATCCTCTTCCAACATGCATTGGTGTTAATGATGCAAATAAGAGGCTAACCTAGTAGAGTTTGTTTCCATTTCTCATTGTAAAGGAAATGAGATATTTCCTGTGATTTCTCTGAACTTCCTTTGATTTTGGAACATTATCTGGGACATAATGGTAGCAAGATCAAATAATACATTTTTATTATTTACATTTGTACTACAATGTGGGATTTTTACCTTGGAGACTTCTAGCACAAGGACTGAAATATGAATATGAGTCATCTCTCTATTTATTGGGTTATTAGCCTAAAGGAAAGCTGAGTGTGACATTTATTGTTGGCTGTCTTCTTCCCTTTTGATTTCTTCCCTATCTCATCTTGCACATGTTCCAAACATTTTTAAGACATCTCAAGCTACAGATGAATCTGATCCAACTTTGCCTTTCCAACCCCTCACGCTGACCTCAGACATTTGGGACATATCTGATTTCTCTTTATTTTTTCTCCACTGAACCAAGCTGGGGTGCAGACAGGTAAACTGCAAAGAGCAAAGGCTTTGCACTCAGAAAGACCTTGGTCTGAACTCAGGCTCTGCCAGATGCTACCTGTGTGACCTTGGACAAGTCACTTAAAATATCTCTGAGTCTCAGTTTCCACAATATAAGATTAAAGTAACAGCACCACAAGGTTGTAATATTCCACAGGGTTGCTGTGGGGATGAAATAATATATGAAAAATACTTTGTGGAACGGGCATTCAGTATGTGCTAGTTTCCCTCATAAATAATAATAACTACAATTTAATTAACCTTTACTATATCCTCAGCTCATTTCATATAACTGTTACTTTTATGTCAAGCCCTGCAAGGTGAGTATCATTGTCTAAAACCTCATTTTGCAGATGAGGAAGCTGAGGCTCCTGAGTTTAAGAGATTTATCCAAGGGAACAGGGTTAAGGGCAGGGTGAACCTGGACTTAGATTCAGATCTGCCAGCCTTCTTTATATTTTACCTGTGTTCCCTATACCTTCCCATGTGATGACTTTCTAAGTTGCCCTAAAACCATTCAGAATCCTTACCACCTTTGAGAAACAAAGTACCATTGTGCAACGATGGTCTTGATGGCCTGTGGTGGACCTTTTCTCCTTGTCTTTGAAGGGCCATGTGTGGTGCAGCGGACAGTCCATACACCTAGATTCCGTGCAAGCTTGATCTCCTGCATACATGAAATGGTCAGTGCAGCTTGGAACATCAATTTGCCCAAGTTGTAGAGTGCCTGACAGGGTTTTGTGAGGGTAAGATGATATACTGTTTTGTTGCTTTTGATGAAATACTTTCTGCCATATTCTGGCCCTAGGCTTGCTGTTGGCATCACAAAATGTATAAGCCATTGACTCCATTCTCAGTTGGCTTCCAGTATAGTAAGGGGGACAGAAACGTAAATGAATGTTTATGTTACAATGTGAAGAGTAATAGGTCTGTGGAAGGCATAATAGAAGCATGGAGAGAGAAAGCAGTGAACCCTCTAATTGGACAGTCAGGATGGGCTTCTCACTCATATATGATTTGAACTGTAATTTGAAGATTGAATATGATGTAATGTGATGAAGCTTGTGTTTTAGAAGGATAACTTTTGAGGCAGGGTCAACTTTATTCCATGGGCAAAATCTAGTCTTCTCAACAGAGTTTAGAGGTGGATCTTATTTTCCATTTTTACATATGAGAAAACTGAGATACAAAGAGGTTGATTAACCTATCATTATTGCCTAAATAGTGACCCTAAATAGGAGTCCTTGACTAGCTAAGAGGAGGAACCTATACTGTGGCAGCAAATGGTGGTCTTTGGGGGCCATGCAGATTATCCCCTCAAGGTTTAGCATAGTAAGGGCCCATTCTGCCCATGTGTAAAGCCGGTTCTCATAATGGAATAATGATTACCTCAATAATCATTTATTTGTGGAATATATACTTACTCCACACTGCATGGACTTTAAAGAAATATGTGGGGTTTGTTTATGGCTCCACCACTTACTATTTGTGCAACCACTAATAAGTTTCTTGATTTCATTGCCTCAGTTTCTGAAATGGAGATGATCATGCATTCCTCAATGGGTTATTCTACAGGTTAAATGGGAATATCTTCACATTAGTTAGAATAGGCTAGCTTATTGCAGTAAAAAACAGCCTCAAGTCTTAGTAGGTTCATTTCTTGCCATGCTCCTGGTTAGGCAGCTCTTCTGGGGAGCCAGGCCATTGTGAAGAAGCAAATAAAGGGCCACTCTCTTTCCACAGGGTGTTTTAAACGTCTTTGAAATTTGGTAGACAAGAAAGATATTTACTTAGTATTTATTTGGTTATTAGTAAAGTAAAACTTTTAAATTTATAAAAGTCATTTGATTTTCTTCTCTTATAAATTAGACATTCCTGATGGCTCAGATGGTAAAGCGTCTGTCTACAATGCGGGAGACTCGGGTTCGATCCCTGGGTTGTGAAGATTCCCTGGAGAAGGAAATGGCAACCCACTCCAGGACTATGGCCTGGAAAATCCCATGGACAGAGGAGCCTGGTAGGCTACAGTCCATGGGGTCACAAAGAGTTGGACATGACTGAACGATTTATAAATTATAAGATTAGTATACGTATTAGTATCTTATAAATTACAGATTAGTATTTGCTATAATAAAAACCTATTCATATTTTCTTTAATGATTTCTATCTTTGGCCAGCAGTTACTTTTTGAGAACAGTATCATGTATACCTTTGATGTTTAACATATATTTAGTGAGTTGTATTAAGGTTCTTCTTTTGGATTCTGTGCTGAAATGTACACTGAGTGGACATGTGGACACAGGACACTTCTTTCTGCCTTGGGAAAGATTATGGTTTTGCCAGGTTGCTGAGACTTAGGAACTTGAAGCAGTTAGACAATAGTACAATAGGTGCATGACTAAGCTACTGTTACTATCCTTGTATGACCTTGATCTTTTTTTGGAGGGCCCTGCTGTGAGGGCCCTGACCAGGGGTTGAACACATACCTCCCGCAGTGGAATGGAAGCTCAGAGTCTTAACCACTGTACTACCAGGGAAGTCCCTACCTTGATCTTGATTGATGGGAAATTTGATGAGTGTTGATATCCAGTTATGTATGGGCTTGGTGTCTTCTCATTTACTCTTCCCCCACTGCTCCAGACCTAATCCTTCACCATGCTGCATCAGTTCTATCTCAGGAAGATCTTTCAACTCTGCACATTATTCTCCATCCCTGTCACCTCTGTCTTGTACGAAACCTCATATTTGGTCTGTGTTTTGAAATAGCCTCCTTTCCTTCGGGCTCCTCATAAACTTGCCATCTTCCACATCGCTTTCAGAGTACTGGGCTGAAGCACAGTGCTCATCAAGCCATTTGTAGGCTTAATTGCTTGTCTTGGTCCCCAGCCCCTGCAGGATAAGCCCAGCTATTTAGCTTGGCATTCAGGTTCCTTCTGAATCTGGCCCCTGCCCGCATATCTGGCCTCACTGCCTACTACTCCCTTACCCATGATCTAGATACTTATCTAGATGAATTCCAAGTCTTTGGATATACCTCCTTTCACAGTTCTGTGCCTTTGTAGTATAGTATAGGGATTGAAGGGGCTTCCTTGGTGGCTCAGATGGTAAAGCATCTGCCCGCAATGTGGGAGACCTGGGGTTTGATCCCTGGGTTGGGAAAATCCCCTGGAGAAGGAAATGGCAAAAGCCTGGTCTCTGATATCAGACCAACTTATTCCAGCAGTGAAATCTCTAAGCCTCAGTTTCCTCATCTGTGAAATGGGAGCAGAAATAGTGCCTACTTCTTAAGGTTATGAGGAATAAATGAGCTAACTTCTATAGAATAGAACCTGACACATAATAAGTCCTTGATAAGTATTTGCTATTAGTTGTTAACATACAGGCTGTTTTCTCTGCAGGAAATTCTCTCTGCTATCACTTTTCCTCCTCTGACAGAGTTCAACTTATCTTTCAATTCCTATTTCAGTGTCACATCTGCAGTCAAGCCCTCCTCAGCCTCAGCAGACTTCCTTTGTGGCCTCATGGCTTGGTTTTTGTCTCCCTAGTGGACAAGTATTACCATGTAGTGTAAATTAGCTGTTTATATGCTCAACTCTTCTGTTTTACTATGAATTCATAAAACCCAGGGACTTTAGTAGGTTGATCAGCTAGTGTTTCCTAAGCATATTGAGGGCTTCCCTGATAGCTCAGTTGGTAAAGAATCTGTCTGCATTGCAGGAGACCCTGGTTTGGTTCCTGGTCAGGAAGATCCGCTGGAGAAGGGATAGGCTAACCCACCCAAGTATTCTCAGGCTACCTTTGTGGCTCAACTGGTAAAGAATCAGCCTGCAATGTGGGAGATCCCTGGGTTCGATCCCTGGGTTGGGAAGATCCCCTGGAGAAGGGAAAGGCTACCTACTCCAGTATTCTGGCCTGAAGAATTCCATGGGCTGTATAGTAAATAATACTGTTCTTGCTGTAAGTAAGACTATAAACTCAGTGAAAAGAAAGGAATACCTAGGGTATAGGAATATATGAGTGGTGATGTTGGTAGTTATGTAATTGAATCTTGGGGGCAAGAAAGGTCTTGTCTTATTCAACTTGATATCCATAACAACTAGTCTGACTTAAGAGTTCAGTTCAGTTGCTCAGTCGTGTCCAACTCTTTGCGACCCCATGCATCACAGCACGCCAGGCCTCCCTATTCATCACCATCTCCCGGAGTTCACTCAGACTCACGTCCATCAAGTCAGTGATGCCATCCAGCCATCTCATCCTCTGTCGTCCCCTTCTCCTCCTGCCCCCAATCCTTCCCAGCATCAGTCTTTTCCAATGAGTCAACTCTTCTCATGAGGTGGCCAAAGTACTAGAGTTTCAGCTTTAGCATCATTCCTTTCAAAGAAATCCCAGGGCTGATCTCCTTCAGAATGGAACTGGTTGGATCTCCTTGCATTGCAAGGGACTCTCAAGAGTCTTCTCCAACACCACAGTTCAAACACATCAATTCTTCAGGGCTCAGCCTTCTTCACAATCCAACTCTGACATCCATACATGACCACAGGAAAAACCATAGCCTTGTCTAGATGGATCTTAGTCAGCAAAGTAATATGTCTGCTTTTGAATATACTGTCTTGGTTGATCATAACTTTTCTTCCAAGGAGTAAGCATCTTTTAATTTCATGGCTGCAGTCACCATCTGCAGTGATTTTGGAGCCCCCCAAAATAAAGTCAGACACTGTTTCCACTGTTTCCCCATCTATTTTCCATGAAGTGATGGGACTGGATGCCATGATCTTCGTTTTCTGAATGTTGAGCTTTAAGCCAACTTTTTCACTCTCCACTTTCACTTTCACCAAGAGGCTTTTTAGTTCCTCTTCACTTTCTGCCATAAGGATGGTGTCATCTGCATATCTGAAGTTATTGATATTTATCCCAGCAGTCTTGATTCCAGCTTGTGTTTCTTCCAGTCCAGCGTTTCTCGTGATGTACTCTGCATATAATGTACTCTTAGTAAAGAGATTCTTAAATGTTGAATGGGCTTCCCAGGTGCTCAGTAGTAAATAATCCACCTGCCAATGCAGGAGACACAGATTCTGTCCCTGGGCTGGGAAGATCTCCTGCAGAAGGAAATGACAACCCCCTCTGGTATTTTTGCTTGGCAGACTCCATGGACAGAAGAGCCTGGTGGGCTACAGTCCCTGGGGTCGTAAAAGAGTTGGACACGACTTAGTGACAAAACAACAGCAATAATAAGATATAGTGACTGTGTAAATGATATAATATTTTTGACATGCTAATTGTAGACAACAGTCTAACTTGGCCTCTTCTAGGAATAGTTGAATTCTTTTTAGATATAACGTGGATTTTTCACTGTAACATAAGCAAGTAGACTGTAGTTTATCAATTAGTTTACTTCTTAAGTTGCTTTTCAGTTCTGTTTCTTTTAGATCTGTGACTGCTTCTCACATAAAGTCTGGAGCCAGTTTGAAATCTGGAGGGAGGGAGAACAGAGAACTGAACTTGGGAGGAGAGGAAAGTATAGGAGTGACTTATCTAGGTTACAATCACTTTGGTTCTCTGGGTTAAAAGAAACGATAAAAGCAAAAAACAAAAAACAAACTCCAGCATACGCAACCATAATCTGTGTTTCTCAGACTATGATATATCAAAGGAAAATAATACGGCTTCACTGAGCCTGGACAGCCACAGAAATGTCACAGATACACAGGTTGTAATCCTGAAACTCTAGGATAACCCCAGGACATAGAATAGACAAGGCACTTTGTTTAATAAATCTGCTTTATGACATTTCTTTCTGCTCCCTAAGGGATGCTGAAGTCTCTAGTTGCCAGGCCTCATTTTTAGGCTTATGGTGTCTGAGCAGGTGCTTTTGCAACTTCCATCAGCTTACTTTGGGGAATGAATTGCTTATGTAAAACTTTGCTCTTTGGATGAATTGAGAACAGCAGCAGCAATAACAGTTGTTCTTTATTGAACACCTAGAGTGTGTTCAGGCTGGGTCCTGGGCTGCCTGCTTTTCACATATCATCCATGTAAACTTTTACTGGGCTTTCCAGGTGGCTCAGTAGTAGAGAATCCACCTGCCAATGCAGGAGACGCAAGAGATGCGGTTTGATACCTGGGATGCTGAAGTTCAGAGAAGCTAGTGAACTTGCCCCAGATCCTATGGTTAGTAAGTGGTGAAGGTGGGGGGTTGAACCTGGCTCTGGCTGGTGATGTAATGTGTATTTTACCTTCAGGGCCAATTTGGTTAGTGTTCACAGGGGCTCTGAGTTTATTTCACCATCCTCTGAATCTATACAGCTTCCTAACATACTCCTGATGGGGCTCATTTTTAGCTGTGTTATTTTTAGTTATCCCTTCCTCAGAGTTTCCTTTGTGACAGAGGAACTAGAGGATATAGAGGGGCCACAGAGAGTGTAGAAACAAGGTTTTAACTCTGCCTCTAAAAGATTAATAGCCTTTTGACCCTAAGCAAGTTGCATGATCACACACCCGCACTTTCCTGAGAAACTCCTATGTCCCTTTGAAGGCGAGAGTGAAGCAGAGGAGTAATAGGTTGCATTTACTGTTAGGCCAAGCTTCAGGATCTGCCTCCCAACCTCCAACCCCACCCAAGGCTCTGAAGAGGTTCTGGCATTTTTGTATTTATAATATTATATTCATTTTCTTAAAGAGAACCACAGATTATATAACTTCAGACTTCCCAACAAAGATCTCCCCTGGGGTGGTATTGGAATCCGAAAGAGATAAAGCTCGTGAATGTACTTTGAAAAGTAGAATGTGCTGTACACATAGGCAAATAATTATTAGTGTTATTAATAATTAGATAACAGCTTGAATCAAGGAAACCTATCTTGGGGACTAGTAGGGAAAAGAAGAGTTTAGCTTTGAGGAAAGCAGAGGGAACCCATTAAGCTTTCCATCAGAGGTCTGGGAAAAGTTATGGTATCTCCTCCCCAGGAGAAAAATTTTTATCTGTTTGTGAAAATTTAACACATACTTATCCCCGAGGGTTGGAGATGGGATGAGTCCTCTGTTTTCTAGATTCAGCAAAAAGTGGAGGAGGGCATTTTTCTAATTGAACAGAGTAGATTTAAACAAGTGTTATCAGGATCCCATTACAGAAAGCTGCAGTTTAGCTCCTGGTTATTAAAAGGCTCATTATTCAGTTTATGGATTAGCCAGATCCTGTTGTTCCCTGGCCACTCTGATCTACACCTTTTATGTGTTTCAGTGCCAATTAGCACTCCCACTAGAGCCTGGAAAAGTCAGAGGAGCTAAGCCTCAAATTGGTTCATTCCTTTCCCTGTTAGCAGTTTTGTCAAGGTTTGTCAGCAGGAGGGTAAAGAAATGGACTCAAATGCGGTGAAGAGATTATCTCTGATTTCACTATTGTTTTCTTTCTTCCTCAGCTGGAAAATTAAAAGTGCTCTCTGGTTCTGATTTTAACTTGATTTAAAGTCACTAAATCAGAGATCTTGGCCTAGGGCATCCAGAGACTTCAATAAACAGCAGCCTCAGGGTAGGTAATATTTTCAGAGAGCTCTTTGTCCACATCCCACATCTCCAGGCCTCTGTTCATTTCCTGTGAGATGTGGAGGGGTGGGGGCTCACAACTTCTGGTATTTGGGAGACTGGAAACAGTAAACTCCTAAAGAGATTGCTCAGGGACCAGGAAGAGAGAATCCTTGTCCTAAGTCATTCTAATGTTTGTGTAAAAAATATGTGTCTCTACATACACATAGTAAATATAAAGAGAAATGGGCATCCACATTTATTCAATCGTATCTTAATATGTATTGAGGTTTGAAAACCCTTGTATGTAAGATCCTTTTCTGGAAGGGACTTCTGTCTAACATTCAAATCTGTTTCCTAGAGAATTTATTAGCTGTGTGTTTACCAGATACAACATAAAAGTTTTGGTCAGTTTTGAAAACTCTATTTGCATTTTGCTCTGAAAGATCACTATCACAAGGAAACTGGAAGTAAAATGTGTATGTCCTGCACTGGGAGTGGGTTGTAATGTGGGCTTAAACTGTGCATGTGGCGCTCATCTTAGATTTTAAGGATTGGAACGAGCAAATGACTGTACTTAGACAATTCCCCTCTGGACAATAGGAGTGCACATCTGCGGAGAGCAGAGCTTCGATTCCTGGTATAGTTGTTTGGCCCCAACAGTGTGCCTGACTTTGAAGAAAGAGATGAGAAAGTCTCTCTCTGTGAAGGGTTTGCCTTATCAATCAAGGAAAAGGGTAACCAAGAAAGAAGAGCTATTCTCTAGGGTGGACAGGAAAAAGACCATGCTAACACAGACTCCAAGTCTGATTCCAGTTTTGTGATGAGTTTGGGTAATGACAATAATACCTTTATTTAATATTCTGCAGCAGTACTGTCCAGTAAAAATATAATGCAGGCCACTTAGGTAATTTTTTATTTGTAAGAGCCACATTAAAAAGAAAGCAAAAAGAAGTAGGCAGAATTTATTTAATAATGTATTTTATTTAACCCCAAATATTCCAAACATGTTAATGTTAATTTGGAGTCAATATCAACTTATAAATAAGCTATTCAACTTGTTTCATAAGTCTTCATGTCTGTGCATATTTTGCCATTGCAGTATATTTCAAGTTGGATGATAAAGTTGCATGCGTTCCAGGAAACAAACTCACTCAGAAGGACAATGCAGAGAGTGGAGTGCAGTTTATTACACCGGCAGGCCCAAGGCAGTCTCCTCTTAGCCAAGGACCCCGACCAGCATTTGTGAAAATCTTTTATACCCCATGTGTACATGTCAGAACCCACCACCCCAAATTCCTTGAGACTTACATAAACCCAGGAAAATATAATCCCAATAACCCCATCATTCACGTGCTATGTGCTCATGTGTTCAAACAGTCAACCAATTAGCCAATAATCAATAAACCTGAGGTTACACTCTGATAGATACAGAAAAATTTATGGCCTGTCTGAAGAAGTGATTAGTGTGTGTTTTCTCTTAGGCGACGAGTAACCTATATACGATCTTCAAGCTTCCCCTGTCTGGAGGGGGTCTTAGCCTTCTGTTGTTGTTTTCATAGGTGCTAAACACAGGGTTCAGAGTCCACTGGAAAGGTGGCCGAGCATGATCAGCATGAACAGGCCTAAGATGGAGTCCAGGCCCTATGAATTCCTTCTTCAATACTTGATCTCTATTTAGATTTTATGAAATGTTCAGTTGAAAAAGTAGATTCACATGTCTAAGTTGCTCCAAAGAAGCATTTAAGCCTTTGATGAGCCCTTCAAATTTCATCTGAAATGGAGTCCTAAGCTTTTTCATATCCTGAGCCTGATTGGCCCCCCAGATGTTGAGCAGCTGTGAATTCTCCCAGGAGAGTACTGCTTTGGTCTCAGTGAGGTAGGGTGAACTCCTGGAGGCTTTGAGGTCAGGGACAGACTTTATGCACTTTTATTTGAATAGTTCCTTTGGTTCAGGAGGGTGGTACACATATGGCAGCAATTTAGACAAACAGGATAAACCACAAGTCTTCCTTTAAGTTAAGAGAGTAAGGTGATTGGAGTTCCTTTGTAGAGTTGGATTATTTTTTGACTGTTTACTTGTGTTTATAAATTCAGCGATATGCTAATAGGGGTGCGTCTGGTGGTACTGAGAGTAAATCACTTTGTAAACCTGCAACACAGTTTTGCTTGCCTGCACTGAGTTGTATTCCTGCCCGGCTCTACCTAGATTTCCTGAATCATAGAGTGTTAGCATTTTTTCATGCGGAGAATGTTTCATTGTCATAATGACATAGGTGCCATTTGTTGAGTACCTTCTCTCTGGCAGACAGCCCGCCAGATATTTTACAGATATTTATTATCCCTAAGCAAGATTGCAGGATGGGTATTATTGCTTTCATGCGACAGATGAGGAAACTCTAGTTCATGTCGCGTAACAACTTTGTTAATGCAAGAACACTAGACCAGGGTCTGCAAACTAATAGCCCTTGGGTCAGCTCCAGCCTGGTGCCTGTTTATATGTAGTGCACAACTTCAGAAAGGGTTTTGTGTTCTAAAATGGTTGAAAACAATCAAAAGAAGATTTAATGATGTGAAAATGTTAAGAAATTCTAATATTGATGTCCCTGAATAAAGTTTTACTGGACTATAGCCATGTTTATTCATGTCTTTTATTCCAATATTCTTGCCTGGAGAATTCCAAAGACAGAAGAGGCTAGTGGGCTGCCGTCTCCGGGGTCGCACAGAGTCGGACACGACTGAAGCGACTTAGCAGCAGTAGCGGTGTCTTAGTGTGCCTTTGTGCTGTAATGGCAGACTTGAGAAAGCTGACATGTAGACTCTGTGGCTTGCAAAGCCTTAAATATTCACTCTCTTTCTCTTTACAGGTAATATGTGCCTACGCTGAACTGTTGGGTTCTTCCTGTAAGAGCAGTCAGGGTACTCACACCTGGGCCTCACATCATGAATATTAGGGTTATTTAGTGAATATGAAGCCAAGAACTCCATGTGAAAGAGCAAACTGAAGCCCAGAGAGGATAAGTAACTCCCCAAAGTCACATAGTGGGACTGGGATTCAGACTCCAAAGTGTGATCCCTAAGTCCATTGCTTCTTGCAGATAAGCTGACCACACTGCTGCTCAGCTTGAACTACAGGACCTCTTGAAGGGCTTTTTACACTAGAGATTTCTAAGCCCCACCCCCAGAGTTTATGATTCCATAGTTCTGGACTGGCATCTAAGAATCTGCGTTTCTAACAAGCCTCCAGGTGCTGCTGCTTGACGCCAGCCATACTTCAGTTAGCCCTATCATACGACATCCTGCTCAATAAATTGCTGCTGAGTTATGAATGGCGTCAAAGCTGTGTGTGTGTTAGTCACTTAGTCGTGTCCGACTCTGTGACTCTATGGACGGTAGCTCACCAGGATCCTCTGTCCATGGAATTCTCCAGGCAAGAAAACTGGAGTGGGTTGCCATTCCCTTATTTAGGGGATCTTCCTATCCCAAGGATCGAACCTGGGTCTCCTGCGTTGGCAGGTGGATTCTTTACCATCTGAGCCACCAGGGAAGCCCTCAACTACAAATTTAAGTCAGTGCATTCTAATGGCCTTTGTAGGCACTGTGATTGTTTGATTTCTGCCTACATTGTTCTCATTAAACTCCAAGCTTTCTGATGCTATGGGACTCAGGCCACCATGAATGTTGAAATGCTTGTGCCCCTGTGTCTGGTAGCAAGGGACTGGGTCTGAAATGAATCTGGTGCCATGCCTCTTGCATTTCTAGAAACTCTCTTTCCTTCAAATCAGTTTCAGAATCAGTTTATGATGACTTATAAACCAGGAATTTGGTTCCTGCTGATTGTATGTCAAGCCCTTTCTCACACTGTGACCCTCGTTTCTCTGCGGCTAACGAGGAGACTTGGGGGTGTAGGAAACAGCTTCTGTAGTCAGATTGTCCTGGCTTTGGTAGTGGAAGTTAATGGGTTAATTATTGACTTCGTCTCATATTTAAAAAGTCATTATTTTAGAATTAGGAATGGGAAAAATGAAGCCTGGTGAAAGACGATAGCTTTTGTTTTCTCCATGTTCATGATTCATAGCCTTGTTTGGGACTTTAATAAGTAACAAAAAGCATTGGAAACTGCTGATTTAATCTCTTATAGGCTTATGTTGGCATAAAAAAGAAAATAAATCTCTAAATGTTTACTTTCTCCTGGATCTCCATTTATGTGCCTTTATTTATTGTGGAGCCCATTTTTCTGATTTTTCCACTTTCATCATTGGACTCCTAGCCTGTCCCCGGTACAGGTGTTAAAGAGATCATTATCAAGTACAGACAGTATCCAGGTATCCATCTGTCTCCTGAGGATTGGTTCCAACACCCATGGTGATACCAAAATCTGAGAATGCTCAAGTCCCTTATATAAAATAGCATCGTATTTGTATATGACCTAAGCATGTCCATCCACATTCTTGAAGTCATCTTTCATTGTGTGTTAGTTGCTCAGTCTTGTCTGACTCTTTGGGACTATAGCTTGCCACGCTCCTCTGCCAGTGGAATTCTCCAGGCAAGCATATTGGAGTGGGTAGCAGTTCCCTTCTCCAGGGGATCTTCCCGACCCAGGGATTGAACCCAGGTCTCCCGCATTGCTGGCAGATTCTTTACCTTCTGAGGGACCAAGGAAGCCCAATCTTTGAATACTTACACTAATACAATGTACATTTTATGTAAAAAGTTGTAAATACAATGAAAATAGTTGCCAGCACAAGGCAGATCCAAGTTTTTGCTTTTGGAAACTTTCTGTAATTTGGTGAAGAGCAGAACTGGGATGAGCAGAAGCCACAGATGGCAGAAACTGGAAATGGCCAAACTTGGGGATGCACGAACTTGTGGGTGGCAGAACCTGAGTTCGCTGGCTATGTCTAAAGAACCATCATCTCAGTCTTGTAAATCTTTGCTGTACAAGGGAAGCCTTATGGAACTCTGTTGCCAAGCAAATGAAATATCTTGCAGAGGAGTTAGAAGGTAAAACCCATTCCAATAGGAATTCTTCTCCGAGAAACTCTTCTCTGAGTCTTTTCTGTGTGTGCTCAATCCCTGTTGTGTCCAACTCTTTGTGATCTCATGGACCATAGTCCGCCAGGCTCCTCTGTCCATGGCATTTTCCAGGCAAGAATATGGAAATGGGTTGCCATTTCCTCCTCCAGGGGATCTTCTCCTCCAAAGGGTCAAACCCTCACCTCCTGCATCTCCTGTGTTGCTGTCAGATCCTTTACCACTGAGCCACCGGGCTCCTGGTGTAGAGTCAGCGGTGTGGCATTGATGACAGCCGATGGATGGCATCCCACACACCTTTGCCATGGCCTAGAGGCTGACTTTACTACTGCTTTGCTCTTTTATTGCTGACTTTCTCCACCTTGTCCTCTTTTCTTTCTCCCTAGTTCTTGAAGAAAATTCATTCTCCAGCAGTAACAGGTACCTGAACCAGCGACACCTTATGACGTTTTCTTATGTATTCTTTACATGCTTTCAGTTGGGAGTTAGAAAATCTCTTTCTCTCATACCCTGATTTATGTCACTTAATTATTTGCTCCTTGGCAGGGTTAATATTTATTTAATTCTGCTTGCTGTTTAACCATAGCGACCTAGTTGATGACTTGAGCTGAGCCAAGATTTCTACATGTGACTTCAACTTATTGGTAAATTGGGGTTTGTTTTCTTCTCATCCATTTTGCACCTAGTAATATTCAAATATTACTTAAAGAAATGACATCTGAACCA
Source organism: Madoqua kirkii (assembly GCA_006408675.1). NCBI lineage: Eukaryota > Metazoa > Chordata > Mammalia > Artiodactyla > Bovidae > Madoqua > Madoqua kirkii. The sequence continues at coordinate 76,208 of SJYC01027566.1, read as the reverse complement.
AATACCACTCTAGAGTTCTATACTGGAACAATTGTAATTCACTATATATTTTTCAAGATGTCTATAGGTTAAAGGGGTCTGTGTTTGACCTTTCCCCACCTTCTTTTCTTCCATGAAGAGGAAGTTTATTACCAAGCAGTTAGAGAGAAGTCAAGTACTATGGATAAGAGGAGGGGCAAAGGGAATGAAGATAAAACAGAAGCTGAAGATTTTAATTTTTTTCAGAATTATGGCCTGTATGAATAATAGTAGCTGTAACAATAATCTACCTTTGTTGTTGTTCAGTTGCTAAGTTGTGTCCAATTCTTTGTGACTCCATGGACTGCAGCATGCCAGGCTTCCCTGTCCTTCACCATCTCCTGGAGTTCGCTCAAACTCCATTGAGTTGGTGATGCCATCCAACCATCTTATCTTCTGTCATACCCTTTTCCTTCTGCCTTGTCTTTCCCTGCATCAGGGTCTTTTCCAATAAGTCAGCTTTACTGAGTGCTTACAGTTACTGTGTTGGAGCTTTATAGCTTTGTATTATCTCATTTAATTCTTTCAAGCTCATAAGATAGGTACTATTGTACATTTCCCATATGGATGAGGAAACAGAAGGTTGGAGAAGTTTACTTAAGCTAAGTGACCTCCTCAAGATTGTACCCTTATTAAAGGAGAAGGTAGAATTTGAATTCAGGAGTTCAGTCAAAGAAAATATTCCTATAGTCATACATGGGCAAACCTATTTGAAACTTGCCTATAATAATTTAATAACCTAATGAATAAAATAACATCAGTATACATTTTCTGGGCACTTTATGGTAGACACTGTGTTTAAGGCATATATATGGTTTCCTTTAATATTCAAAAGTCCTATTAGAAAAATACTATTACTATCATATCTGTTTTACATGGGAGGAAACACTGATGCTTGCAGAAAACTTTAGTTCTTTGCCCCAGGTTCTTTGGCTAGTGAGTGTAAAATTTGTTTGAGCATATTATTTTATAATTATTTGTATTAATTAGCATTTGCTATACAACATTCAGAAAACAAAGATCATGGCATCCGGTCCCATCACTTCATGGGAAATAGATGGGAAACAGTGTCAGACTTTATTTCTTTGGGCTCCAAAATCACTGCAGATGGTGACTGCAGCCATGAAATTAAAAGACACTCAGTCCTTGGAAGAAAAGTTATGACCAACCTAGATAGTATATTCAAAAGCAGAGATATTACTTTGCCAACTAAGGTCCATCTAGTCAAGGCTATGGTTTTTCCTGTGGTCATGTATGGATGTGAGAGTTGGACTGTGAAAAAGGCTGAGCGCTGAAGAATTGATGCTTTTGAACTGTGATGTTGGAGAAGACTCCTGATGGTCCCTTGGACTGCAAGGAGATCCAACCAGTCCATTCTGAAGGAGATCAGCCCTGGGATTTCTTTGGAAGGACTGATGCTACAGCTGAAACTCCAGTACTTTGGCCACCTCATGCAAAGAGTTGACTCATTGGAAAAGACTTCAAGGAGATCCAACCAGTCCATTCTGAAGGAGATCAGCCCTGGGATTTCTTTGGAAGGACTGATGCTACAGCTGAAACTCCAGTACTTTGGCCACCTCATGCAAAGAGTTGACTCATTGGAAAAGACTGTGATGCTGGGAAGGATTGGGGGCAGGAGGAGAAGAGGACGACAGAGGATGAGATGGCTGGATGGCATCACGGACTCAATGAACGTGAGTCTGAGTGAACTTCGGGAGATGGTGATGGACAGGAAGGCCTGACATGCTGCGATTCATGGGGTCGCGAAGAGTCGGACACGACTGAGCGACTGAACTGAACTGAACTGATACGCAGTAAGGGCCAGGCACTGTTCTCAGCACTTTACACTTATTGAGTCATTTAATTCCTATTTTTCAGATAAGAAAACCAAGGCACAGAGTAGTTAGGTAAGGTCACCAAACTACTTTTGGCAGCAGTGAGAACTGAACCCAGGCAGTTTGGCTCGTGTGTCCGTATACGCACCAAGCCTGCACAAGACTACAGAGCTCTCCGCCGCCCACCCCTCGCCCCGCCCCGCGCTTTGGTTTTCTACCTCCTAATGCAGAGAATCACTTAGGACTATTGCAATCCATTCCAATATAAAATCAACCCACTTCAAAGGAACTTGTGGAGATTTTTAAAAACTTTCTTGATTATTGATTGGATAAACTAAACTAAAAATAAATTCCTTGAGGTGTTTTCTTTTGTGCCTTTGAAGAATTTTGATTCAGATACACTTAGAAGAGCCACTTGATCAAGTCAGACCTGGTGGCTAGTTTCCAAGTGGAGGTGGAATTTCTAAATGAGCATGAGACAGACTGTCATTCTGACTAGACGAGGGATGCCAGGCAATTTTTCCTCTTGACTGGTCTCCTTGTCCTCCCTTCTTCACCTGTTTCCTGGAATAACTCCACAGGAAACCAAAGTGGTTTTTAAAAAGTAAATCAGGTCATGTCAGTTTCCTTATCTAAACTTTCTGTGGCTTTCCATTTCACTTTGGATAACAACTCCTTTCCAAGGCTCACAAGTGTGTGTGACCTTGCTCCTGCGCATTTTTGAGAAATCATCTACATCTTGGTCCCCTGATTATTTTCATTCCGTCCAGTTCTTGGACCATGCCTCTGTGCTTCAGAACCTTTGAGCTGTTATCCCCCTCCCTGCCATACTTTGGGTCCAGGTTCTCCTTCAGGCTATTTCTTCCTACCTTTCATGCCCTTAGTTAAAGTTTACTGCTTTGGACAGGCCTTTGCTGATTTATAATGAAATATAACTTCATGATATTCCCTATTATGCTTCCTTATTTATTGCATATTTAACATTTTCTTAGTATATGAATACATGCATATCTGTTTGTTTACCTGTCAGTCAAAAGACTGAAAGGGCAGAAATCATGGTTATTTTGTTTATCACTGTATGCCTAACATCTAGCATAGTATAGTCAAGAAAAGAAATGAATGATTTAATGAATTAATTTCAGACAAGAAAGAATTGTAGATGCAAAGATATGGTGGCGTGAAGGAACAGGTCACTTTGGGGAAGAGTGAAAAGTTGTGGAAGACTGTCACTAAGCTGGTTTTGGGAGCCGGAGGGAGTGATATAGTTGGAGTCAGATCGTGAGTGGTCATGTTGGTCCTATCAAGTAGTGTGGACTTTTATCCTTTAGAAACGGGGAAACTAATGGGATTTAAATAGATCATTAAATGTGGTAGAGATATTGGGTCAGAGAGAACATTCTATTGTCTTATTTTAGAATACTGCGAGTCCTTGAAATGGCTCCGGTCATTGTCCTTCATATGTGGAAATTACTTGTCCCAGTTACAATTTTGCTACAATGATTGCACAGGCAGAATTTCAAATAGAATGCTGGAAATAAAAATGTGCCAAAGATGTAAGTGTGCTTGTTTATAGCGGAGCCTGGAGTTTTATCCATGAAATAAGAAGAAGCCAATAACAGAATTAAACTAAACATTTTATACAAATAAGTTATCGGTTGTTCAGGTGTTGAATTTTCTGTTTAATGAAGGAATCTTAGATTTGGACATTATCTTGGGTTGTTTAAACTCTGTGTGGTAGAGCTGACGCATGTTCAGTCGACACTGTTGTTCTTGAGGAGGATGTTAGGTCATTCTGCCCTGGGGGTCACTATGTAGCAGCAGTCTTCCAGCCCTGCCTTGGAAGGACAATAATACTGTCCCCGCAGCAGCTGTTATTTACAGAGCACCTGCCGCATGACAGCCACTGAGCTAATCACCTTACATTATGTGGGGGGAAACTTTGCAGCATCTGTTTGAGGTGTTTGTATTCCCATTTTACAGATGGAGAAACAGGCTCAGGACAGTTGAGTAAATCTCCCAAGTAGTGAAGTGAAGGGATTAAATTCAGATTTGTGTGACTCAGAATGCCCTGCTTTTAACTCTTGGCTTTCCTGTCTCTAGAGGAGAGAATCATATACGACTTTTGACAAAACATACCTACACTTTGAAGGAGCTTTTGAAAATAATTTTGATCTGAGTTAAACTGAATATAAAAAGTCAAGGAATTCCAAAATAATTTTTTGATTGGAAGAACTTTTAAACTAGTTTACACTTTGGCAGATATTTATTTAAAATTCTTAGCTCAATTGAGCCCTAAGTTGAGCAGATACTTGAACAGAATCTTGATGAATAAGCATGAGTATTATCCGGCAAACTAGCTGGGATGGCTACATTTTATTCATCTGGGCATCCCACCAGATGTTTCCCCTTCTTCACTTATCACTCTGGAATCAGGTCTTTGCATAGCAGCTAGAAGGAGCTTTAAAAAATGCATATAAGATGATTTTATTTTCTTGCCTGACTGGTCATATTCTGGGAGAAAATATTTACAAATCATATGTCTGATTGGTTAGTACCCAAAATGTATAAAGAACTCATTCAGCTCAATAGCACAGCAAACAAAAACAAACAATCCAATTAAAAAATAGGCAGAAGATCTGAATATTTTTCCAAAAAAGACGTGTAAATGGCCAACAGGTACATGGAAAGGTGCTCAACATCACTAATCATGAGGGAAATACTAATCAAAACAGTCATAAGGTATCACCTCATACCTGTTAGAATGGCTCTTATCAAAAAGATAAGAAATCACACATGCTGGCAAGGACAGGGAGAAAAAACCCTTATGCACTGCAGCCACTGTGAGACATAGTATGGTTCTTCCTCAAAAAATTAAAAAAAGCACCGTATGATCCAGTGATCCATGTCTGGGAATTTATCCATAGGAAATGAAAATACTAATTTGAAAAGAGGTGCAGACCTCTGTGTTCATTGAAGCATTATTGACATTTGACATTGCTTGTTCCAAATATGGTAGTCTTAATGATTACACAGCCAGAATCTTCTACTGGAAGGGTGTAAGATAAAATTTGGCAGTGTCATTTTTGTCCCTGGGTGTTGTACAATGAGTTACATTTTTTTTAAATTTTTACAGTCAGTTACATTTAACATTCCTGTTCTCTGAAGTCAAGGAACTACCAGGATCTTGTACTGGATCCATTCTGTGTGTTCATGCTTTAAAGAGAGTGTGACATCTGGACAATCTTTAAAATTTGGATAAGCAAATACACCAGTCCATTTGAAAGTGCTAATAACTAAAATATTATTGGCAAATGGAGCTGCTGAAATCTTTATTTAGCCTGAGCAGTCATAAATTTTCAGTTCCGTTCAGTCCAACTCTGCGACCCCATGGACTGAAGCACTCTAGGCTTCCCTGTCAATCTCCAACATCTAGAGCTTGCTCAGATTCATGTTCATTGAGTCAATGATGCCATCCAACCATCTCATCCTCTGTCATCTGCTTATCCTCCTGCCTTCAACATTTCCCAGCATCAGAGTCTTTTCAAATGAGTCAGTTTTTCACATCAGATGGCCAAAGTATTGGAGCTTCAGCTTTAGCATCAGTCCTTCCAATGAACACCCAAGACTGATCTCCTTTAGGATTGACTGGTTTGATCTCCTTGCAATCCAAGGGACTCTCAAGAGTCTTCTCTACCACCTCAGTTCAATACTATTAATTCTTCGGTGTTCAACTTTCTTTATAGTCCAACTCTCACATCCATACATGACTACTGGAAAAACCGTAGCTTTGATTAGACAGACCTTTGTTGGCAAAGTAATGTCTCTGCCTTTTAATATGCTGTCTAAGTTGGTCATATTTTTTATTCGAAGGAGAAAACATCTTTGAATTTCATGGCTGTAGTCACAATCTACAGTGATTTTGGAGCCTCCCAAATAAAGTTTGTCACTGTTTCCCCATCTATTTTTCATGAAGTGATGGGACCAGATGCCATGATAATAGTTTTTTCAATATTGAGTTTTAAGCTAGCTTTTTCATTTTCTTCTTTCACTTTCATCAAGATGCTCTTTAGTTTTTCATTGCTTTCTGCCATAAGAGTGGTATTATCTGCATATCTGAGGTCATTGATATTTCTCTGGGGAATTTTGATTCTAGCTATGCTTCATCCAGCCTGACATTTCTCATGATGTACTCTGCATATAAGTTAAATGAGCCTTTAGAACCTTTAGAACCAGAAGATATTAAGAAGAAGTGGCAAGAATACACAGGAGAACTATACAAAAAAGATCTTCATGACCCAGATAATCACAGTGGTGTGATCGCTCACCTAGAGCCAGACATCCTAGAATGTGAAGTCAAGTGGCCCATAGAAAGCATCACTATGAACAAAGCTAGTGGATGTGATGGAAATCCAGTTGAGCTATTTCAGATCCTAAAAGATGATGCTGTGAAAGTGCTGCACTCAATATGCCAGCAGATTTGGAAAACTCACCAGTGGCCACAAGACTGGAAAAGGTCAGTTTCCGTTCTAATCTCAAAGAAAGGCAATACCAAAGAATGCTCAAACTACTGCACAATTGCACTCATCTCACGCTAATAAAGTAATGCTCAAAATTCTCCAAGCCAGGCTTCAGCAGTATGTGAACCGTGAACTTCCAGATGTTCAAGCTGGTTTTAGAAAAGGCAGAGGAACCAGAGATCAAATTGCTAACATCTGTTGGATCATCAAAAAAGCAAGAGAGTTCCAGAAAAACATCTATTTCTGCTTTATTGACTATGCCAAAACCTTTGACCATGTGGCTCACCACAAACTTTGGAAAATTCTGAAAAAGATGGGAATAGCAGACCACCTGACCTGCCTCTTGAGAAATGTGTATGCAGGTCAGGAAGCAACAGTTAGAACTGGACATGGAACAATAGACTGGTTCCAAAAAGGAGTATATCAAGGTTGTATATTGTCATCCTGCTTATTTACTTTATATGCAGAGTACATCATGAGAAATGCTGGGCTGGAAGAAGCACAAGCTGGAACCAGGATTGCTGAGAGAAATATCAATCACCTCAGATATGTGTATGACACCACCCTTATGGCAGAAAGTGAAGAAGAACTAAAGAGCCTCTTGATGAAAGTGAAAGAGAAGAGTGAAAAAGTTGGCTTAAAGCTCAACATTCAGAAAACGAAGATCATGGCATCTGTTCCTATCACTTCATGGCAAATAGATGGGGAAACAGTGGAAACAGTGGCTGACTTTATTTTTCTGGGCTCCAAAATCAGTGCAGATTGTGACTGCAGCCATGAAATTAAAAGATGCTTACTCCTTGGAAGAAAACTTATGACCAACCTAGACAACACTTTGCCAACAAAGGTCCGTCTAGTCAAAGCTATGGTTTTTCCAGTAGTCATGTATGGATGTGAGAGTTGGACTATAAAGAAAGCTGAGTGCTGAGGAATTGATGCTTTTGAACTGTGGTGTTGGAGAAGACTCCTGAGAGTCTCTTGGACTGCAAGGAGATCCAACTAGTCAATCCTAAAGGAAATCCGTCCTGACTATCCCTAGAAGGACTGATGCTGAAGCTGAGACTCCAATACTTTGGCCAGCTGATGTGAAGAACTGACTCATTTGTAAAGACCCTGATGTTGGGAAAAATTGAAGGTGGGAGGATAAGGGGATGATAGAGGATGAAATGGTTGGATGGCATCACCAACTCAGTGGATATGATTTTGGGTAAACTCCAGTAGGTGATGGACATGGAAGCCTGATGTGCTGCAGTCCATGGGGTTGCAAAGCGTCAGAGACGACTAAGCGACTGAACTAAACTGAACTTAGAACCCTTAGAGCATTGATTCTTTGAGCGCTTAGGGCATTGGTGTATAGTTCAGCTTCTTCCCGATACTGGTGAACAATGAGTACTTGTAATCTTAAACTGTAATTCTGGATGATTGAGGTACTTCTGGCCCATTGCCCACTAAACGTCTGCTGTTTCCTGACCCTGCCTTAGAGTGCGGTTTCATAGTACTGCCTTTGAGGCACCTGTTTATATAGTAATACTGAGCTCCAGGGTTTTCCCTGGTGGCTCAGATGATAAAGAATTTGCCTGCAATGCAGAAGACCCAGGTTTCATCCCTGGGTTGGTAGGACCCCTAGAGAAGGAAATGGCAACCCACTCCAGTCTTCTTGCCTGGAGAATTCCATGGACAGAGGAACCTGACGGTCCATGGCTTCACAAAGTCCATACATATGAAAAAATACACACTTTGTGAAATTAATTGATAAAGTTATTATGCAAACAAATGGCAACAACAATGAATTCTTATTTGAGGGAGGAGTTTCAAGGTTGCCACATTATTTGAAAATCTAGTTTTCAACACAAGATTATGAGACAAGCAAAGAAATAAAAAAGTAGTATGGCTTATGTACAGAAAAAGCATGAGTCAAGAGAATTACGCCCAAATGTTAGACTTATTCAAAATGAACTTCAAATCAACCACTACAAATATTGAGAATTGTAAAGGAAACCATTCTATATCTTTAAATATGTATGAGAATAATATGTCACCAAATATCAAGATCACTATATCTCACTTTTTGAATAGCCAAATGGTAATTCAGGAATTGAAGATTATAAGTGAAATGAAAAAGTCACTAGAGGAGCTCAACAAGTTTTCTTTTTTTTTCCTTTTCTTTTCTTTCTCTCTTTTTTTTATATCAACAACAGATTTGAACTAAAAAAAAAAAAAGCACTTCACTAGGCAATACGTCAATTAAGATTAACCAAGTATGAGAATCAGAAAGACAAAGAGTGAAACAGCTTAAACATAAATGGTAATTCAGGAATTGAAGATTATAAGTGAAATGAAAAAGTCACTAGAGGAGCTCAACAAGTTTTCTTTTTTTTTCCTTTTCTTTTCTTTCTCTCTTTTTTTTATATCAACAACAGATTTGAACTAAAAAAAAAAAAAGCACTTCACTAGGCAATACGTCAATTAAGATTAACCAAGTATGAGAATCAGAAAGACAAAGAGTGAAACAGCTTAAACAGACTCAGATTATATACTGTGATCTGATTAGATTTATCACAGGAATAAAAATTTGACAATATATGCAGGGAAATCAATGCAATATATCTTATTAATGAAATAAAGGATAAAAGCAGGCAATCATCTGAATAGATTTAGAAAAATATCATTTGATGAAATACATTACTCTGATAAAATGTTCAACAAATTGAAAGTAGAAGGAAGTATCCTCATCTTGTTAGGTGCATCAATGAAAAACTCACATGTAACATCATCTTTAATGGTAAGGACTGAATTATTTCTCCCTTAGATAAAAAAATAAGACAAATATGTATACTCTCACTATTTCTATTGAAGATTGCATGGGGAGTTCTAGCTAGTAAAGAAAAAGAAATAGACTGACTATCCCTAGAAGGACTGATGCTGAAGCTGAGACTCCAATACTTTGGCCAGCTGATGTGAAGAACTGACTCATTTGTAAAGACCCTGATGTTGGGAAAAATTGAAGGTGGGAGGATAAGGGGATGATAGAGGATGAAATGGTTGGATGGCATCACCAACTCAGTGGATATGATTTTGGGTAAACTCCAGTAGGTGATGGACATGGAAGCCTGATGTGCTGCAGTCCATGGGGTTGCAAAGCGTCAGAGACGACTAAGCGACTGAACTAAACTGAACTTAGAACCCTTAGAGCATTGATTCTTTGAGCGCTTAGGGCATTGGTGTATAGTTCAGCTTCTTCCCGATACTGGTGAACAATGAGTACTTGTAATCTTAAACTGTAATTCTGGATGATTGAGGTACTTCTGGCCCATTGCCCACTAAACGTCTGCTGTTTCCTGACCCTGCCTTAGAGTGCGGTTTCATAGTACTGCCTTTGAGGCACCTGTTTATATAGTAATACTGAGCTCCAGGGTTTTCCCTGGTGGCTCAGATGATAAAGAATTTGCCTGCAATGCAGAAGACCCAGGTTTCATCCCTGGGTTGGTAGGACCCCTAGAGAAGGAAATGGCAACCCACTCCAGTCTTCTTGCCTGGAGAATTCCATGGACAGAGGAACCTGACGGTCCATGGCTTCACAAAGATTTGGATACAACTGAGTGACTGAACTGAACTGACTGCACTGGGTGATGACACACACACTGAGCTCCAGACATCCAAGTAAGCTCCATGTATGCATATGTGTCAGTGAAAGCTTCAGTATACCTGGGATTCTGTTTTGTAGTCTCCATATGAATTTGTATTGATGATGAGGAAATGTGCATTTGGAGAAATTGCTTGAGGTCAAAGAGTTAGTGGATCTAGGACCAGGGGCTCTAACACGGTTCTAACTCCAAAATCCATACTCTTAACCCGAGCCCTGTCCAAGATGTAAGGTTATCCTTTAGACAGATCAGGATGTAGGGAGGAACCGAGGGAGATCTCCTTTCCTATAGATTGTAAATAAAAATGTCTTTCAAGCCATTTTGTCTAAAGCCGATCATTCTGTCTTGAGTTCATTTCTCTGATTAGAGGTGCTTTGTTTTGCTTAATAAATATTGGAGGTATCAGTCTTGTAAACTCAATCAGAGTTAAATAAAGAAATCTGCTATTTCAAGGATTAGTTAATCCCTTGGTAAAGAATATTAATATTGAATTCACTATTCATTATTAAATTCAAATAATATTCATTATACTGAATATTAATACCTTAGTTATTCTGTTTTATACCTTGACTCAAAAAGGTAACAATGACAAAAGCATATTTTTTGATATATCAGGTTGTCTTATAAGCACTTTTTTCTTACATGGGATTTTCTAATTTGATCCTCACAACAACTCTGTGAGGTGGGTGCTATTATTGTGTCAATTCTCCAAAAGAGGAAACTGAGACACACAGAGGCTAGATGAAGAAACAGCTTCATGGCATGTGACATGTATGATCACAAAGCCTCATGCTAGAAGGGCCCACACTTGATTGAACGCTCTGCAATTGCTGTCTAAAAATTCTTCATAATTTTGAACTAAGGGCCTCACGTTTTAATTTTGCACAGGGTCCTGCAAATTATACAGTTGCTTCTGCCTAGTTGAGCTGTCCAAGGTCACTCAGTGGTCAGTGGCAGAGTTGGCATTCAAACCCAGACTGCCTGGCCTTAAGCTGACATGATTCCATTTACATTCTCTAGTTTCCCATATCTTGTATTTGTAAAGCAAGGTCCCCCCTCAACCACCTTTTTCTTTGGGACTGTCTACAGAGGCAGGTAGTTTGATTCATCTTTGTTGAATTCTTTGGATTTAAACTTTGTTGGGCCGAGTGTCTGATATATACAATTTCCCAGTTAGGTTTGTAGAAGAGCAGTAGGGAAGATCTGAAGATATGGCAAGAAATGTACATCCTTGCTGTAGTGAAAAATCATAGACTAAAAATAAATAGGAGTAACATGGAATTACTGTGACATATTTGTTTTGTATTGATAGTTTCCTTGGACTGCAGAAAAGAAGAGAAAAAGAAAGCCCTGGTGTATATGAAAGGCAAGCCATCCCTCAGCAGTGCTTATCTGCATGCAATACTCTGTGGACTGGCAACACTTAATTACCCCATACAGTTTTATAGACTGTTTTATGAGAAGCTACTTTTTCACCTTTCATGGATTGTTTTAAAGGGAAATAGAGAAAGACAGAAGAGGATTTCTATCAATTTGGTAAAAATTGTGCCCCCATGATCTATGCCTAGACCCTGAGACTACCTGAATTCCTCTCTCAACATTTCTTGAAAACTTTCTGTGGAGAGGTAGAGGCCAATGAGACACCAGGGCTTGAAGATGGAAAAAAAGAGTGACTTTACATGGTCACCTTAGAGTACCTGAGGCTACAACAGAGGCAGGCATCAGCCACAGGAGTCCCAGGAAAGCAGCCGACAAAGTTAAAAGTACAGGACGCTCAGGGGAAATATCCAGGTGGAGAAGTGAGAGAGTGTTCTAGACAGAGGGAACAGTAACAACGAAATCATGGGGATGAAGGAGAAAATAGGGTGAACTGCAAGTAGTTGGCTTTGGCTGGAGTGTTAGAGGTGATTTTGGAGAGGTAGGTGAAGACCGAATATTGATGAAGTTTGTATGGTAAGTTAAGGAGTGTGGATTTATAGCCCAAGGGTATTAGGGATGAGATAATAGCCAACAATGACTGAGGGCTTCTTCATAAATTGTAACTCTCCATGTGGTTGCTCGGAGAAGGCAATGGCACCCCACTCCAGTACTCTTGCCTGGAAAAATCCCATGGACAGAGGAGCCTGGTAGGCTGCAGTCCATGGGGTCACAAAGAGTCGGACACAACTGAGCGACTTCAATTTCACTTTTCACTTTCCTGCATTGGAGAAGGAAATGGCAATCCATTCCAGTGTTCTTGCCTGGAGAATCCCAGGGACGATGGAGCCTGGTGGGCTGCCATCTATGGGGTTGCACAGGGTCGGACACGACTGAAGCGACTTAGCATGTGGTTGCTGGTAACATGTGTGCCTGTTTGAGTGATGTGTGTGCACACTCCTTGGTCATTTTTAGTGCATGAGATGACTGGGCACTCAGGGCAGTTAGGTCCTCACTTTACTGTTTACAGCCCTTGGATCTGGGAGCAGGCATCAAATGTTCTTGAACCTTTGTTTCGATCTCTAAATCATATCTGGTTTACTAACAATTGTTGGCAGGAACAACATGAAGTAAGACCTCATACTTTAGATAGACACAGTTTATTCTGTAAGTTGTCTCTAGTGTAAGAAATTTTATTTACTTTTGGGAGGAATATCATTCAGGGCAACTTTATGTATCATTTCAAAGCTGGTAGTTCTGGGTTCTAGAAGTGGACTGTGGTTAATTAGTTGCTTTTCACAAAGACTGGGTGAGTCATTGATAACAGTCTCCTTCAGGCAGTGAGTCAGATTTCTCACTAGGTGTGACCTTGGGCATGTCACTTAACCTCTCTGAGCTGCAGTTTCCTCTTGGAAAATGAGGACAAAGCTGCCTACTTATAAGGACTTTTGTGAAGAAGAATAAGTGAGATATTGGATGTGAAGTGCTTGACACACAGCAGGTGTTAAATGGTAAATATTATTATTTTTTATTCCTGAAAAAAAAAGAGTTAGTGATTCAGTGTTGAGTGTTAGAAGAGTAGGGCACAGAGGTAAGAGGGATTGATATACTTTCCTTCTTCTTCTCTTGGTTGCCCCCTCCTCTCTGCATCTCCAATCTTTTTCTCCCCTCAAGGTGGAATGAAATTAGATGTCTCATAAATATGGTGCAGCCGTTGTTATAGTGCCCTCAGACATGCCCTTCTAACATTTGGACAAATGAATCAAAACATGAACAGCCAAGGGAGGTTGGGTTGAATTTTCTAACTGTTCATCTCCTCATGAGCGAGCTGGGTTAGTGCCAACACTGCCTGGTGAACTCAGCCCAGACAGATTGAAGGAGCTGGCACTACTGGGAGAGGGCTCGGTTACCTAGGAAACATTTACCTGTGCTGATAACAGAGGGGCCCTCCCTGCCACCTGACTCTTGCAGACGTGTATCAAGTTATATGGAGATGGAAAGAAACAATTTTCTCTTGAAATGAGGTGGATGCAGGCATTAATTTCTTTTGAATGGCAGCTAATATTTTGTTTTCAGAGAAGCAGGATAAAGCTTAAACTTTAACTTCTGCCCAAAAATACTCAGCTTGTGAACCTGGCAAGACCTCTTAAGGGAAAAGAAAAAAACAGTCCTGGCGCTGGATTGTTAGGCTTCCTGTCTTTCAGCAGCTTATTGCATTTATTTTACTGCTTTGGGGGATTAGAAAATAGTCTCCAAAGGCCATTTCTTTAATGACTTGGAATATTAATGTGGAAAATCCACCTGCTGGATAATACAGTAAATGCTATAGTTTTTGCCTCTAATTGGCTATTGGGTCTTTCACTCCCAAAGTCTTTATTTTTTTCTTGTTTAATGTTTTCTTTACTGTGAAAGACAGTGCACACTATGAAAAGTACACAAAACAATAAAATAACCTATGACTTATCAAGTGAATATCTTTGTGGGGCTTTCCAGGCGGCACTAGTGGTAAAGAACCCACCTGCCCACGGAGGAGAAATAAGAGATGTAGGTTCGATCCTTGGGTTGGGAAGATTCCCTGGAAGAGAGGCATGGCAACCCACTCCAGTATTCTTGCCTGGAGAATCTCATGGACAGAGGAGCCTGGCTGGCTACAGTCCAAAGGGTTGCAAAGAGTTGGACATGACTGAGCAACTTAGCATGCATATGCGAATACCTTTGTTAATTAAAAATGTTACCTGCCATATCAGTAAACAAAGGATGTCACAGTCGTCAAGCCATCACATTACAGCCACCCCTGAAGGTGAACCCAGAAGGAACTTGAGGATGGAAACAGGATGCCCACCATCAGGCTATCAGCAACTGCAGCCATTCCCCTGCAGGGCACCCTGAGGAAACTCAGGGCAGGAAAACACAGCAGGCTGGCCCCAGATGACTGAGGCTGCATATGAAAGGGATGATTTCCATGAGCCCAGCCTTTTGCATCTTTCTATACATAGAAAGCGGAGAAGGCAATGGCACCCCACTCCAGTACTCTTGCCTGGAAAATCCCATGGATGGAGGAGTCTGGCGGGCTGAAGTCCATGGGGTTGCTAAGAGTCCGAAACGACTGAGCGACTTCACTTTCACTTTTCACTTTCATGCATTGGAGAAGGAAATGGCAACCCGCTCCAGTGTTCTTGCCTTGAGAATCCCAGGGACAGGGGAGCCTGGTGGGCTGTGGTCTATGGGGTTGCACAGAGTCAGACATGTCTGAAGTTCAGTCCATGGGGTCGCTAAGAGTCAGACACGACTGAGCGACTTCACTTTCACTTTTCACTTTCATGCATTGGAGAAGGAAATGGCAACCCACTCCAGTGTTCTTGCCTTGAGAATCCCAGGGACAGGGGAGCCTGGTGGGCTGTGGTCTATGGGGTTGCACAGAGTCAGACATGTCTGAAGTGACTTAGCAGCAGCAGCAGCAGCAGCAGCATACATAGAAAGTATTTCCCTGGTGTCTCAGTGATAAAAAATCTGCCTGCCCAGGTAGGAGATGTGGTTTGATTCTTGAGTGGACAAGATTCCCTGGAGAAGGAAATAGCAACCCAGTCCAGTATTCTTGCCTAGAGAATCCCCATGGACAGAAGGGCCTGGTGGGCTACAATCCATGGGGTCACAAAAGAGTTGAACACGACTTAGTGACTAAATGACAGCAACAAAATATGGAAAAGTGCTAAATTCACTAACTTGAAATGTCTGGATTTCTTTAATTAGCAGTAATCTTTTGGTATTCTGACTACCTGTTGTTTTTTTTTTAATTTTTTATTGTTTGTTTTTGTTGGCTACAAAACTCCTATTATACTGGCTCCTTGCTTCCCTCTTCAGAGCAGTCCCTTAGAACTATCTGAGAGCTGTTTCCTGGGTTTGAATGCCTCAGAAAGTCCATCAAACAAACAAAACTCTCAACTCTGAGGCTGTGCATTTTTTTTCAGTCGACATGTTTATGATTATCACTGATACCGAGGTGTTCTAGAAGCACTCTTCCTGTTACCTTCTCTCACTCCCAAGGAGATGACTGTCTTAACTTTGTAAAGAAAAGCAAAGAAATGATTACGAGAAGTTTTGTCACCTATGCATATATTTCTAAACACTGTGGTTTAGTTTTATGTTTATTTTGAATTTCATACACATGGAATCATACCGTAAAATATTGTTTTATGTCTGGCTTCTTTTTTTCCCCAGCATTATATATCTGAGTTTCTTCCCTCTTGTGCTATGTAGCTGTTATTCACTTGCTGGATTTTATTGTCTGAGTAGACTATTTCTTTATCCATTTGGCCACTGATGGATGTTTGGAATGCTTCTAGTTTTTAGCTGTTGTAGGTAGTGATGTTATGAGCGTTCTTGCACATGTCTCTTGGAGCACAGATGAACATGTTTCTGTTGGTTGGGATTGCTGGAGCATAGAATATATGTATGTTTGGCCTTAGTGGCATTAAAGGATACTTTTTTTTAAAAAGTAAAATCATTACTCTGATACAAATATAAAAAGAACATGTGTCAAAGCTTTCTTTTGACACATCAGTTAATGATAGAACCAGTAAGATGTTACAACTGGTTCAAAGGAGAATTGAAAGACCCATGCGTATATAGGCAACAAAGGATGCTGAAATGAATTGAATAGATGAAAAATGAGTCTGTATTATCATCCATTGAAGTCTACCAGACACAATTCATTTGCATTTATATAGATAAGAAGCATTTGTGTTATTAGTAGTTTTCTGTAACTTAAGTAGTTATAGAATAGCTCAAAGTCCATGAAAGGCAGGATAACATGAAAGGGGCACTAGTTTGGACCCTCAGTATATTTTTTCCCCTATTCAAAGTCTTTCACAATTTTTCCTGGCAATAGATACCAAATTGTTTTCCAAAGTGATTGTTTCAAATTACTCTCTCACTAGAAGTGTACCAGAGTTCCTATTGCTCCATATCCTTGACAGCAGTTGATATTGTCAGATTTTTAACTTTTGCTGTTTGGTAGGTGTTTAATGGTTTCTCTTTGTAATCATAATTTGTATTTCTCTGATAAGAATAAGATTAAGTATTCTTCACCTCTTTATTAGCTATTTGACTATCCCATATGTGAACCGCCTATTCCAGTCTCTTTTTTCCCCCATTTAAAAAAATGAAATGAGTTCTACCTGTCTTTTTCCTTTTTTATTTGGTAGGAATTCTTTGTATATAGTCTGTACATTAATATATTATATGTTTCCAGTTATATGTGTTGCAGAGATCTACCACTTTTTTGCTTGCCTTTTCCTTCTTTTACTGGCATGTTTTGATGAACAAAGTAATTCTAGTGCAACCCAGTTTATTACTTCTATTTATGGTTAATGATTTTTTAAAAATATCTTCTTAGGAAGTTTTTAATTATCTAGATTTCTTGAAAATATTTTAGTGTATTAACTTTTAGAAACTATATTATTTTACTCTTCACGTTTAAAGAACCTTTTCAAATTTATCAATTTGAAATCAATATCAAATCAATTTGAAATAAAGTATCAATTGCCCCTCCTCCAATTTGATACCCAATTTTCCTAGCACCACTTCTTAAAAAGAGTGTTCCTTAAAGATACTGTTAAAACAACAACAACAACAAAAAGAAATAGTGTTCTTCCATTCCCACCCAGCAGAGGCATCTTGGTCATATACCAAATATTCATATAAGTTTAGGCCTATTTCTGGGTCTTTTTTTAAATCCCATAGATTTGCTTGACTGTTTTTACACTGACACCACACTGTAGCGTGTTCATAGTAAGTTTTATAATGTATTTTTTTTCTAATAGAGCCAGCCTTTCTGAATGTTGTTCTTTTTTAAGGCTAATTCTAGCCCTTATATATCCTTTTGAATTTTAGAAGTAGTTCATCAAATTCCACAAAAACTGTGGAATTTTATTTGTGGTTTTTCAGACTTCATTGAATCCCCAGAAATTTTACTCCTAGGTGTTTATACTAGAGAAATGAAAACATATGTCTATGAGGGAGTTGTGCATGAATATTTATAGCATTTTATTCAGGATTGCTCAAGACTAGAAAGGACCAATGTGTTTGTATATTATAAAACTACCAATAATGAAAAGGAGGGAGCTTCTGATACACTCAACAACGTGGGTTGGTCTCAAAAATAGTGTTTTGAGCAGTAGAAACCAGACCCAAGAGTACATATTGTGTAACTGCCTTTATAAGAAGAGCTTCCTCGGTGGCTCAGATGGTAAAGAATCTGCCTGCAATGCAGGAGACCTGGGTTTGATCCCTGGGTTGGGAAGATCCTCTGGAGAAGGGAACAGCAACCCACTCCAGTATTCTTGCCTGGAGAATTCCATGGACAGAGGAGACTGGTGGTCTATAGTCCATGGGGTCCCAGAGAATCAGACACAACTGAGGGACTTTCACTTGTAACAACCATAACTACTCTGTAGTGATAGATATGAAATCAGTGTTTGACTGGAGTGGAGAATGGAGGAGACTGGTGAGGGGAATGAGCTGTTCAAGACATACGGGTGCTGACTCTAGAGATGTCCCTTTAAAAATTTCTGACATTGGTTTTTCCTAACTAGTCATTCCAAAGGTTTATCAATTTTATTAATCTTTTTAACATTTCCCTGGTTGATCCTCTGTATTATATTGTTGTTTTTATTTAGTTTAAATTTACTGATTTTTAAAAATGATTTCTTCAAATGAGGTGCTTTATTCACTGATTCTCAGCTTTAATCCTATTATCTATATTTAAATAATAAATTTCACTTTAAACATTATTTTTATTGCAAAGTTTTATATGAAAGCATTTTATTATCATCAGATAATTTCTAACATAATTTCTAATTTCTACTGTCTTCTAGCTATCATTTTGTCATTGATTTTTAGCTTCATTGCATTGTGAGCAAAGAACATACTATGATTTTAGTACTTTAAAATGTGTTGAGGCTTGTTTGGATTCACAGCATATGGCTCATTTTTGTACCTGTTTGCTGTGGTCTTTCAAATGTGTATTCTTTAGTTGATAGATACAATGTTCTGTATGTTCATTTGGCCAACTTTACCATTTATGTTCTTCAAATTTTCTCTGTCATCACCCATTTTTATTTTTCTTATTTGTCCCATAGGTTTCTGAGAAAAATGTGTTCAAATCTCATATTTAGTAAATTTATATTTTTTCTTCTTATACTTTTATTAATTTTGCTGTTGTATATTTTGGAACTGTGTTAAATAAATTTGAAATTTGGAGTTGCTGTATCTTCCTGATGAATTGAACTTTTTGACACTATAAATTGATACCTCATACACCAAAAATGAGTTTTTGCCATACATTCTACTTTGTTTGATATTAATAAAGCCACACAAGCTTTCTTTTGGCTAATATTTGCCTAGCATATCTTTTTTAACAAATTCCTTTAGTTTCTGCATTTCTGTATCCATATGTTTAAATGTGTTTCTAGTATTAATACATACAGTATATTATTGGATTTGACTACTTTTGTCTTTAAATTGAAGCATTTAGTTCACTCACTTTTAATATAATTACACACAAAGTTGGGTTATTATATTAAGTGGATTTCTTTTAGTCCTGCTTGTTTCATGTTCCTATTTTTCTTTTCTTCTTTTGGATTGAGTTTGTTTACCATTCCACTTTTTCTCTCTGTTAGCTTGGAAGTTTTACATTCTTTTATTATTCCTTTAATGTTTGCATTAGACATTTTAGAATGTATTCTTGATTTAGGCCATAGAACTCTTTAATATAATTCAGATCTCTCTGTCTCTTATTATTTTGCTGTATTTTATTTCTATATATTTCAAATGCTCAAGATACTACTATTGTTCTACACAATCATTAATTCTGATTTACTCATGTATTTATTTTTCTCTTTGCTCTCCGTTTATTCTTGGATCATTGATCTTCCATCTGGGATCACTTAAGAAGAAATGTCCTTTAGTATTTCCTTTATCGTAGGTCTACTGGTGACAAATTCTTTCAGTTTTTTGTTTATCTGAAATGTCTTTATTTCACCACCATTCTTAAGGGTATTTCCTCTGGGCATAGATTTCTAGGCTGGCAATTAGTTTCTTTCATCACTTGGGCACACCTGGAAAATCTAGGATAAACTCCTTGCAGCCCCTGTAATTTAATCGTATCTTTTACCATATAAGGTAATGTTCACTCCTTTGCCATATGAAATAATATCCACAAGTCTCAAGAATTAGAACATGAATGTATCTTTGTGGGGAGCCACCATTTACCCTACTGTACCATTCCATGCTGAAATTTTCAAGTAGACTTTTAACAAAAAGTTTCAAGTTGAAATGTCTTTATTTCACCACCATTCTTAAGGGTATTTCCTCTGGGCATAGATTTCTAGGCTGGCAATTAGTTTCTTTCATCACTTGGGCACACCTGGAAAATCTAGGATAAACTCCTTGCAGCCCCTGTAATTTAATCGTATCTTTTACCATATAAGGTAATGTTCACTCCTTTGCCATATGAAATAATATCCACAAGTCTCAAGAATTAGAACATGAATGTATCTTTGTGGGGAGCCACCATTTACCCTACTGTACCATTCCATGCTGAAATTTTCAAGTAGACTTTTAACAAAAAGTTTCAAGTCATTCCAAATATGAAGCCCTGTAGATCTATTTCTATTTCTGTTGTTTCTGCTAGTTTGTATTTATATCTTCTTATCTTCTCAATTTCTGGTTATTTTTAATTGTGTGTGAGATACTACATTTGCACAATTGTTTGCAGATATAATTTGAGGTCAGTGTTATCCAGCTCTAGATGGGATTACATTTGCTTCTGTAAGTACTTGGAGCTTAGTACTCTAGAAACAGCTTATTTCAGTTTCAGAGACTGAGGTGGTTTGAAGATAAGCTGAAATTCTGTAGGGACCTGTTAGCTTTCTGTTCTTCCTTCCTGCTAGAGCGCATCTCTTTGGAGATCCTAACGCAAAGCAAATGATATGCTCAGATATTTTTACCCTGTTTCCAGCAGACTGTGAACATAAATCTCTATTCTCCTGGCTCCTCAAGCGTCTGTAGAGGGAAAACAGGTACAAAATGCCATCCGTTTTCTCTGGACTTCCTTTCTTCACTTGATTCTTATTTAATGTCCCCGCCCCCCACCACATCCTGTTGAATCTGGGATAGTTTTAAGTGTTTCGTAAATATTTTGTCTATCTTTCCTTCTTGTCTTTGGTGGAAAGGTTTATCTGGCAGATCTGGCATATCTAATGGGTTATTCTCAGAAGCGAAAGTCTCCCTGAAGATTTTCTCATCTATCTTAAATTTTTGTGATGAAAACTTTCTGACATCACAAAGGTAGAGAGAATAGTACAAAAAACTAGGGTCTGTACCACCACCTCAGTTCAACTATCAAGGTTTTGTATGTTTGCTTGGACATGTTCATGATGTATAGAGAGAAAAAATTAAAAAGCAAGGCAGTATTTAAACCCTGAGTCATCCCTTTACCTCTTTGTTGCATTGGTCACTCACTGTGTCTGACTCTTCGCGACCCCGAGTCGCCTAGATTGCACACGATTGTTTACCGTCTGAGCTACCAGGGAAGCCGGTTAAGTCCAGCATCAGAGACAGGACTTGGCCCTGGTTACTGCTGTTCTCAGCTCCTAGCACAGGGTATACCTGGTGTATATGTTGCAATTTGTGAGCTCCTGTTGAATGAATGAAATATTCTATAATACCACAGGCTGTTGAAGCCGGAAGAAGCCTTCACTTACCATAATGAACCTTGGTTTACAGAAGGAGATGCCGAGATCCTGAGATCTGAAGATGTGTTGAAAGGCATGCAGATGCATAGTCGAGTTAGGCCGAGGTCCTATAGCTCAGGGCTCTTTACAAATCCTGTAGTTCTTCCTTACTTTGCTAGCTGGTTTAACCACCACTTTTTCTTCTCTTCTGATAACACTGAAGTTTAAGGGCGTTTCATTATAAGTATGATGATATAATATGGCATTAAGACATGACAAGGCAAGTTTTATTGGCCATTACTACATGCCTCAAGTGAATGGTGAAGCCTTTGACCACTCAAGGCGTATATTAATAGCTCCATAAAATACATCCTGGATTGCTAGTGCTATTATCATCTCGCTATTATATTTCCTAAAGTTATTGTACAAATACCACTTTAAAGAATTTTCTTTTTTTTTTTTCTTTTTAACTGGGAAGGTTAGCCTTCTTTTATGAGGGACAATTCTTTATTGGTTAAAGAAACTAGAATTGTCAGTTAACTTGGAAATTTCTGAGTATGAGCTTTGGAGTCAGACTCGTCTGTGTTCATATACTGCCTTCTTATTTACTGAGTCTACAACATTTAGGCAACTTTGCTAATCTCTTTGAGCCTTAGTTTTCTTTCCTGTCAAATAACAACAAAATACCTATCTTTGAATTCATATGTGCAAAACACCTAACATAGTTCTTTGAACATAGTAAGCAGTCAATAAGTCATATATTGTCATTATTATTATTATGTCTTATTATTATCATTATTATTATGATGTTTGATTATATGATGTGATGATGAATGCAAGAGTTTGTCCTTTGATTAGTCGATTTATTTGTAAGATTAAAAAATGTCTCAGAGCGCTAACATTATTTTGATTTCTTTATCAATAAAAGAGCTAATATGAGTTGAACATTTGCTCTGTTCCAGAATGTGTACCAAGTGCCTATGTACACTGTTTAATTTAATTCTGGCTTTATGAGATAGATGCTGTTATTATCTTCACTTACAGGTGAAGAAATTTAGAAGTTAAATGATTTGTCTGGGATTTTCAAGCTGTTAAAAGACAGAGCTCATGCTAAGCCTGGTATTCTCCTTGCTTGTGAACTTAACTATTCGGCTGCACTGCCTCCCTCCAGGACTTCCTAAGTTCACAGTGATTCTGAGGAGTTCATTGAAAAGAAAACATGTCTGAAAAAAGTGAAAATTGAGTGGGGAGAACTGGATCAGGAAAATGTTGCTAATACGAACAGCTCTTGTTAGTTCAGTGGACATGAATTTGGGCAAACTGCAAGAGAGAGTGAAGGACAGGGAAACGGAACATGCTGCAATCCATGGAGTCTCAGAGTTGAACACAGCTTAGTGACTGAACAACAACAGTTTGCTAATTTGGAGGCTGATGTATGGCTTGGATCAAAGTCTACACTGGTGCTAATTTGAAGGTAGTCATGGTTAAATAAATGAATCAGGTGAACAAAAGAAATGTTCCTATTTAAGTAAATAGAGGTTTCCCAAGCATTTTACCACCTCTATACATACAACATTAAATGCAGCGTGTCTTAACATGCTTGTGATTGTAAATCCTTCATTTGTTCTCTGCTTGGTACGCTTTTGGACATTTGTTGATTACTTTTTTTCAGTACTCACCTTCTTTTTCTCATAGCACCTAGATAATCCTTTTGGGAACCATTTTAAACCTCATTCAGTAGTAGTCACTTAATTTGGGAAGTATGGATCCTGACTGGCAAGACCATCTTTCAAATACCATCCTCTTGAGGAGTATCGGTCAGTCTTTGCTCAGTCAGTGCATAACATTTTCCCTGTTTATGTTGATGAGTTCAGCACTAGGCATGTGATCTGAATTGGATAAGTCAGTGTGATGCACTGAACTTTTGTTTGAGAAAGAGAAAATTGTTGTTTCTCAGGATGGTCTGGGTTGCCATGTGAGGTCTGGAGCTGCTGCAGCTATTTTGCTTCCATGAGGAAAAGCAGCCTAAGGATGACACAGACACAAGGAGTAGGGAAAAGGTGAAAGAACTGCAGAGAAGCTTAGCTGCTGCAGGACTTTTTTGTTACATGGATTAATAAGTTTCCTTTGCTGTCTAAGCTAGTTTGAGTTTCCTGTTTTATGCACGTGACATTTTATTGCATTGTATATGTTGTTGTTGTTCAGTTGCTAAGTCATGTCCAGCTCCTTGCAAACCCATTGACTGTAGCATGTCAGGCTCCTCTGTCCTTCACTATCTCCTGGAGTTTGCTTCAATTCATGTCCACTGAGTTGGTGATGCTATTCAACCATCTCATCCTCTGTCATCACCTTCTCCTCCTGCCTTCACTCTTTCCCAGCATCAGGGTCTTTTCCAATGAGTTGGCTCTTCGCATCAGGTGGCCAAAGTGTTGGAGCTGCAGCTTCAGCCTCAGTCCTTCCACTGCATTGTATATATACATTTCCTATGATTTGGGTTTTTATGATAATAGAGATTGAATCTTCCTATCACTGTTTGGGATAAACAAAGCTTAGCTATTCAGGCAAAACTCCCTGGCAGAAAGCAATGTTGTCCATGTTCTCAAGAGCCATGTAACCTCTTGAGATTCCTTGGCAGGATTTTAGATATGTTGTATTATAGATCTCTGTAAGCCTGTCCACTATGGGTCAATTTCTCCTTTACCCAGTTATGTGATATCTCTAACTCTCACTATCCGCATTTGTAAATTCAGGATAGTAATAGTACCTAGTTTATTTGGGGGCTGTAAGGCCTAAATAAGCTGATTTGTCTAGCATAGGGTCTGTCACATAGTGAATGCTTAATCAGTGTTAATTGTTTCTATTATTGGTATTATTGTTGTTATGAGTTTTCTTAACCATCTCTTCCAGAGCAATCTTTGTTTCCTCTGTAGGCCTAATCCCTAAAAAATTGAGCTGAACAGTGTTGAATCGAGCAGAGAGGCAGACAGAACCAATTTGCAAAGTCTATAAAATGACCTTGAATATTGTGATCTGTCTTCCTGTGCGATGCTTCTGGGACTTGGGGCTCGGTGAGTGAGTCCTGGCCTCGGCTTTGACCTCAGTGGTATGGCTTCTGCTTGGGGTGCTTTGTCCTCCATGGGATTCTGATGGCCTGCAGGGCTCTGTGCAGGGATCATGGGACCGTGCCGTCAAGTTCTTCATAAGCTGACTAGCCCTGTTACTTGGTGAGATGAGGTGGAGCAGTAGCAACAAAATACCTTTTTTTTTTTTTTTTTGCTTTTTTGAATTAAGCAAACAGAAAAATCCATTATTCAGATATGAGGAATGTTAAGTTTTAGATGGTCGAGAGTGGACTTGTAATAACAACAGCAGTCTGGGACAGAGAATGATAACGGAAATCAGAAGGCTGAGTACATAAATAAATCAAACAGTGGCACTTTCTGAGCATCTTTCTTCCCACAGGCTCACTGCTGCTATCATGGGAAAGACATGTGGTGACATTCACTTTGAATTGGGAACACAGATATATGTATATTTCTCTTTGTCCGAGGTTTGTACATTCTAAAGAGCCTAAAGATGATTTTTTGCTGTCTTCCTGAGAGGTTAACTTCTGTCTTTCCCTTCCTGTGAGCCAAAAGAATAGTCATCACATGCTACCCACTCATGACTTTATAGAAAGAAACACAGGCCTCATTCAGAGTCTTCACCAACTGGCCAGCATTTCACTGGTCACGGAGGGAATTTTCCCTGCTGTCGTGCACACACATTTCACATCTGAGTGGAGTTGGCCTCTCTGCTGACTAGCTTCTGCCCTGACTAATCTCATGAATACAATGGCTAATGAGAATAAAAACAACTATTGCTAATTAAGTATTCATCTAATATATTATCTTTAAAAACATTCTCATTTTGTCCCATAATAATCAATAACCCAGTGTTGTTATTGGGTTAATAACATTAAGAGCCCAATTATATTGGGTTAATAACAGGACAGGATAAATACCTGTCCTGTTTTTATCCTCCTTTCACTGAGGAGGGTTTAAACAGAAACTTGCCCAGGACACAATCTTAAGAAGTGCAGCCCTCTGCTCAACTCCAGATTGGTCTGACACTAGAGAATGTGTTCTTAACAACTATTCTACTCTCCTGTGATACCATGATGATTGACATTGTAAGTATTCTTGTATGTAGTGTTACACCTGTATTCTTATTCTTGATATGTAGAGGTGCCTTTATGCTTGCTCCTGCTCCCAGTTCCTCCCTGCTTAATCAGTATGCACATCTTTGTGACTGCGCCTCTTTTTCCTCTCATCCTACTCTCTAGCCCACCTCATGTTTACATAGTGCTATGGGTGGACAAGAGTGGGTAGCCCATGTACACAGGCTTTTAGGATGATGCGCTGTGGAGAGTAGTGGAAGCTTCAGTGGCAGGTCTAGGTGCTTTTTTCTACCTACTCCTTCCTTCTGCACCCCAGTGCACTTACTGTCTTGGTCCTTTTGCTCCCATATTCCTTTCCCACGCTCTGACATTCTCTCAGGGAACATTTAGGTCTCCTGGATCTAGGTTACAAATCCCTAATACTTGAAGCAATTTTCCAAAGTGGGGAAAAGAACTATTATTTTTAGCTATATATTTGGACTGTCTGTAGTTGACAGTTATAAAGAGTAAAGTAGTGTTTGGTAAAAGAACTGAGGGACGGAGCAGCAACTCAATCAGAGCCTGGCTCTTACATATGTGATAATAGCTCAATATCACCAATTTTCCTTCCACCATCTTCAAGTGCTTCCAAAGAAGATTTGATCATGGAAAGGTTATAACCAGTAGTAAGCTGGTTCTCCCTGAGTTCATTTATTCAACAATGAGTTATTGTCTGTTCTCTTTGAGGTTCCTAAGTTTCACTGGCTCACTAACCCTTTTAGCGAAAGCTATGGATTCTTTTCCCCTAAAAATCCACAGCTTTGCATGTAGGACTTGAAATGATTCATGGACCTTTGAAGTCCATCTGAAGACTCCCAGCTAGGAACCCCAGCTTTGTAATGTACTACTTTTCTGGTTTAATCACATTCTAATCTCCACATCAAGTCTTTCTTCGTATATGAATATATAGAGATATTTAACCCAGATTCTTAGATGGCACTGTACTCAACCAAGTCCTGTTTGTTCATCACTGAAACTTTACAAGACTGTTAAAAAAGAAAGGAAGTAACTGTGCAGAATTACTCATAATCAAAGAGATGTCCTTAGCAAAGGCATCATCTTCATCTAGTCAGCCTTCTAAAATTTGGTATGTAGGGTCTCTAAAATGTTTTATGGAGAATTTAAACACTTTGATTGAAATAAAGATCCTAAGAGAGAGGAAAAAGAAAATCTCAGTTATGGTTAGGCATAGTGGGCTAGGTAAGTCTCAGTCATTTTGAAGAAGTTATACCAAATACAGTGAATTCTCAAATCTGTAGATGTGTGTGTGTGTGTGTGTGTGTGTGTGTGTGTAATGTCTGAAGAAAATGGTAATTTTTATACCAAAAAGAAAAGAGCATCTTCCTTTGGGATTCCTTAGTCCACAGTAGTATGACAGCTAATCAGAAAACTGCTACTCTGTGAGGGTTTTCATTGACTGTGTTTTCATATTATTTTGTTGGATGATTTCTAGTTTCTCTGACGGGTCTGCTGCAGCCTTTGCACTCCTAGGAGAAATCATACATCACTCAGAGTCCTAGAACATAGGAAGAGAACAACGGTGCCTGGGCTTCATTGCTGCTGTGGTTTACACTGACTTCCATCACAAACAGAAGTTGACTGATTACAAAAAAGCAAATAGAATGTTTTGCTGACTTTCTGGTTACACACTTGCTGCTCCTTCTCCAGTAGGAGTAACAGGAGAATTCTCAAGCTGGAACGGTATTGTGTTTCCATACAGAAAACCAAAACCTTGTATAAACTGAGATGAGATGCGAAGGCCATGAGATATTTGTCTTCCGTTATTAGGTTTTCCACATTTCCACATTATACCACATATCATATACTATGGTATAATTGATCAAAGGGGCTCATTATCTAGAACTTCCCATACATCATTCTGGAATGTTCCACTCAAAGGAGAAGAAGCACAAGTCTCATCTTCACTGTTTGGTCAATGGGTAGTATGTTCTGCTCAGTGCCAGAGTAGCTTGCTGTAGCATTTTTGGAGAACCTGGATTCCTCTCTGGCTTGGCAGATCCTGTCTTAGGCTGAGCGCAGAGAGGCTGCAGCTGTATCTGCATCGCTTGCTCCTGGCTTTCTGCCAGGGCACCACTGAGAGCCTGGGTGAAGTCATTTTTCCCTGAAAACCGAGCCGGGAAATTTCTTCTGACAAATCGGAATTGACTGAGAAGGCTAAGAAGAGCCTCGCTGAGAATCAGGCTGCGGAGGGTGTTCTTTCAAGTTTAGAAAGTGATCACATTACTCTTACGTCTATGGTTTCCTCTACTAAGAAATTATTAAGATGAATTTCCACTGTAAAAAAAATGGCCATTTGAAAGTACTTGAGAAGGTACTAAATTTAAAATTCATTTTTAAAACTGTAAGGCACACTATGTATGAGAAGATCAGACAGTGCACTTAGAGTTATCATTGAAGTTTAATTTGTCACTTTGCTTATGGGTATCTGGATGGAAATCAGCGGGGCTGGCCATGCTCATTTCTTCTTTCTCTACCTTCTTCCCAAAGGGCCTCATTATAATTCCTTTTTATCCATTTAGTTCCTTCATGTTCTGTTCTCCACATCCTTTCTCCCCTGGAATCTCACTCTCAGGAAAGAATCTGATCTCAGTTATCTATACCTTATAAACTTTAATGTGAATGCAAACATGGATATTGATACTCCTGGGGGAATTAGAATGATGTCACTTATTGTGAAATAGAAGACTTGCTTCTTTCATCAAAGAGATAGAGACCAGTACCTAAATACATTTAAGAAATAAACTTGAATATTTACTAAGCAGGGGAGGTACCATGGTCACAAAGGTAGTTTTCTTATGGTGAGGCACATCCATTACATTTGGATGTGCTGAGCTGTACAATTTCTCCCAGTTGTGGAAAAACACAATTGCATAATTTGTCTAAATTAATTCTGAGTGTACAGAGTACCAGATGTGGAAATAAAATCCTGTAGGTGGAGTTTGACCAACAGAACAGAGTCACATATAGAAATTTGCAGAATCTAAGTGAGAGACTTGTATTTCTAGTGGGCATGGAGTAGAGGGGGTTTCTAGCTACTCTTGAAGATCTGTCTAGATCTTAAAGGACAGATCAGGTGAAACAGTTCCCAAATGACATTGCTATAAGATCTTATCTGCAGACCTAAAACTCTGATAAAGTCATGGTGGGTGAGCAACTTTATAAGATGGTAGAAGGAAGAAGAAGAATCTGAAATGTGTTCCTTTTTGCTTCTGATTATACCTTTTGTATTATGTGATGATCTCATCCAGCAGTCAACAATGGCTTCCTTTTGGCCAGAGGTTATTTGACTGTTTCAGAGAGATCTAGAAAACAATTCCTTGATTTCTTCTATGACCATTTGTGACTCACTGATGACTATCTTGCTTACTGTTGTTTCCTGGGTATTCTTAGGGAAATTCTGAGACAGACAACTCCTTTGTCTGTAGAAGTTAGCTCTGGAAATGACAAATGAAATCTTTATCTTCAAATAGTACACACTATTTAATCCCAACTGGATAAAAATGTATGTATATTTACCAGTTTCCCTGAAAAAGTATAGGAAGCCTTGGCATCAAGATGTTAACCACAGTAAGGAGTCCTACTGCAGTTTCCATAGCATCCTATCTTGTGTTTTTGCCTTGTAGCATTTATCAAAATTGCAGTTCATTACTTGTGTAATGGTTGGTTATCAATTCCTTTCCTCAAACAAGGACTCTATCTTATACCAGGCTCAGAGTAGTGTTAGCTAAACTTCTGAGTGATGCAATCAGAGGTGCTTATTTTCTTGTTTCTGCTTTTCTCGAGTTTTACAGCTTCTACTGTGAGCATACTGTATTCCTCATTACAAAATGCAAGTCTTACTAAAATGAAGAGTACATAATTTAAGTATTCTCTCTTACTTTTAAGAGAAGATATTTCTGCAGCTGCAGAAGAAACCTACATGGAAAGGACTAGCAAAGAAAGGGACACATTGAGGAGTATGTGGAAATGATAGGTTTCCTCTCTTGGATCTGAGAGCTTGTTAAGTAGAGGAGATATCCTAAAGAAAGCACAGAGTGTGCCAAGATCAAGAGAAGTCCATCCCCACAATAGCAGATAATTGACCTGGTGGCTTTGTCTTCACTTAAAATAATGACACAGTTCATATTTATTCTTTACCCTTTAGCATTGGGCTTGCCTTGTTTCATATTTATTCTTTACCCTTTAGCATTGGGCTTGCTTTTTCAAGGGAAAAAAATAGGTGAGACTTACTACAGAATCACTTGTTAGATGTATTATGTTTCAGGATATGTTTCTGGCACTTCATGGTGGAAATTTGGCCCTTGGAGCTTAGCCTTGGTTTTCATTTATTTCCTGTGTCAGTATATTTTAGTATGTCTTTAAGTAAACTGGGTGGCAAACTCTCACCCCCAATAATTTATGACTGATTGGAATAGCTACAACTATTTTTACTGTCAGAAGAATTTAAATTTACTGCATGACAGTCATATCCCACAGTCGCATTTGGTATATTAGAACCACAGGAGAAGTTATTTACACAGAACAAGGGCAGTAGATCTTCAATAATGGTCGTTTGGTAATGTATCTTTTGATTTTAGGTTGAAAAGAACCTTGAGGTTTGGGGGTTTCTGATTTTCAGATGAGTGGCTAATAGCCTATTTTCAGAAAAGCACGGGGGACAGGAACATGTACTTGGCTTTGCTGAGTGCAGAAACTCTGCTCTTGGTGGACCACAGTTTGACTTTGTTTGGAGAGTTGCTGTGGTATAACAAAGCACCCTTTATGCCTTCGCGGTTGCCCTTGCCAGCCATCACCTGCCAATTGGTTCTTGTCTGTGGAAGTGTTCTGAGTTGGAAAATGAGGTGAGAAATACTTTATTTAATTCTAAGCTATTCCTACCTTTTGGCCATTACATTTGAAAATTTAGAATTTGGCTGGTTCACTTGTTCATTTTTTCACTTGAAAATGTGCATTAACTCATTTTTGCTAATTTGCTAACTAATTTTTTAATTTGCTACAAGGGTACAGTGCTAGGCACTGTGGAACTAGATTCAGAGAGGAGAGATAGGCTGTGTTCTTATTAAGCTTACAGAATTAGAGACAAGAAAGACACCAAATGAAAAGCTACTCAGCCTTTAATTATTTTTTAAATTTTATATTGGAGTATTGTTAATTAGCAATGTTGTGGTTGTGTCAGGTGTACAGCAGAGTGATTCAGTTATCCATGCACATGTTAGCTATTCTTTTCCAATTCTTTTCCCATTTAGGCTATTACAGAGTGTTGAGCAGAGTCCCCTGCATCCTACAGTAGGTCCTTGTTATCTGTTCTGAATAGAGCAGTGGCTATACTGCCTTTTAATTGCAGCTGTGATCTGGTGTGCTGTAGGTATTATGAGGAAGTCTAAGTGGAAGATACGCTAGGGGGAAGTAGCTAGATGGGAGGTATGCAGAAGGCCATGACTTTATGTGAAGGCCTTGAAGAAGGAGCTTCTGTCATCACAGAGATGCGGTGACTGCCACTCAGTGCGGGAGGGTGAGTATGCCCGCGGAGAAGATAGAGCAGGGTCAGGGGTCATCTTTTAAGGCTCCTACCCACAGTGAAAACTTCGGACTCGCAGCTCCGCGCTTGCAGCTGATTTAAATGTCTCCTTTAGGAAGAAGGTGTAGGGAACACATTTCATTTGCATGCAGTTTGGCCACCCCTCCATTAGCCCCCTTGCTGTTTTGGAAATTGCTTGCCTGTCGTTCTATCCCCATGATTATCATGGAGACAGTGGTGTTGCATTAGGCCACTCTGTGTCTCAGCCACAGTGGATTTATCCAGGGGCTTTTCTGATTTAATCCCCTGGGGTATTGGCATTGACTCTGAGAATGAGAAGTTAGTTTCTTTCGTGATGGCTAAAACAGTGGACCAGAGTGAAGAGCAGTTAGGAGGCTGTGTTCTGCCGGGTGGCCTGAGACCAGAATGGAGGAATGGAGAACCGAAGGTGCAGTCAGAGAGGCAGAATCCATTCCTGACTCCCCCACAGGCTCCAGGCCCTGATTCTAGATGTTTCTAGAGAAAAGCAGAAACGAGAAAATACGCATCTCTCATTCTATCACTCGGAAGTTTAATTAACACTACTCTGAGCCTCGTGTAGGACAGAGCCCTCGTTTGAGGAAAGGGATTGATAACCAACCATTACACAAGTAATGAATTACAATTCTGATAAAGGCTACAAGGAAAAAATATAGGACAGGATGCTATGAAAACTAGAATGGAACTCCTTACTCTAGTTAATATCTTGATGCCAAGGCTTCCTATACTTTTTCAGGGAAACTGGTAAATATACATACATTTTATCTATTTGGGATTAGATAGTGCATACTATTTGGAGATAAAAATTTCATTTGTCAGGTCCTTTGGCCTTGGATTCCATAACATCATAATATTCCTCTAAAAAGTCTTCTCACCCCACTTTGTGTTAAAGCTAGCAGAGTTAGTTTCAGTGACTAATGTAAAATTATTTTTTTTCTGTGTATGAAGATATTTATAGATGTATTACAATTTTGCTTTAGGCCCATCTCCTGATTGTAAGTGAGCCTCAAAGCTTGTTAAGTCATGGAAAGTCAGTTATCCTCTAGTTTAGTTTGAGGATACGTGAGAACAGGAGAAGTTCAGTTCATCTCACATTTCCCAAGAAGGAAAATGTGTTCCAAGGAAACTCTGCTGCTTAAGCAGAAACACTTTAACAGGATAATTTATGGATCTGAGTGTAAAACCTTAATAAGAAATGATATTTTACCTGTAGTATTCTCTCTCATCTGTGTCTTTATAGCTCACTCAGGTCTTATTTCATTTTGAATGTGGTGTAAACAGCAGTACTATTAGCATAAATTAAAAATGTGGGGGGGATTCAGGATTGGGAGCTCGTATACACCCGTGGTGGATTCACGTCAATGTATGGCAAAACCAACACAGTATTGTAAAGTGAAATAAAGTAAAAATTAAAATAAAAAAATGTGGTTTATTTATAAGCATGACCAACTGCATTTTCTGATGTCGGTCTTTCTTGCATTCTCAGCTCTTGGAGTGAGCAGCTTTGCTAATAGAGGGTCACTTGCACCGGTCTGGCTTCTGGGTCTGCTAGTTTGAATGCACAGCCTCTGCCAACCACTGCTGAGATCTGAGAAAATGCTACTCTGAAAATAGGCAAATTAAAGACAGTTCTGCCATGGTGTGATTACCAGCTGCTCCTCTTACCTAGTTACTGAGCTCACTCTGAAACTGTACAGAACAGTAGAGAAGAACAGGATCTGTGGATTAAGGTCTGTGTGGAAACCTCACCTCTGCTTTTCTCACACTGAGTGATTTCCAGCAAGTTACCTGATCTTTTTAAATCTCAACTTGCTTATCAATGAAATGGTTTACTAATAGTACTTACTCATATGTTTCAGTAAAATAATACTTATGAAGCCATAATAAGCTTTTAAGTACTGCTGCTGCTGTTGCTAAGTCGCTTCAGTTGTGTCTGACTCTGCGACCCCATAGATGGCAGCCCACCAGGCTCCTCTGTCCCTGGGATTCTCCAGGCAAGAATACTGGAGTGAGTTGCCATTTCCTTCTCCAATACATGCATGTGTGCTGAGTCCCTTCAGTCATGTCTGACTCTGTGCGACCCTATGGACAGCAGCCCACCAGGCTCCTCTGTCCATGGGATTCACCAGGAAGAATTCTGGAATGGGTTGCCATTTCCTTCTCCATTTAATTACTAGTATCGCTCATTACTGGAGAAGGCAATGGCAACCCACTCCAGTACTCTTGCCTGGAAAATCCCATGGATGGAGGAGGGTAGTATGCTACAGTCCACGGGGTCGCAAAGAGTTGGACACGACTGAGTGATTTCACTTCATTGCTCATTATATTATGACTGTTATTATGTAAAGCAGTTACTACAGTGCCTAGAATTGATAAATGTTGTGGCTCTTTTATTCTTAAAATGTACATATCCATATCTTTAAAAGTTCAGTGGGTAAATATCTCACCTGTCCTTTCTGTCCCTGCACAGCAGGTGAAGAATCCCTGACTCATTCCAACATCTCATTTTAGAGGCAGAGAGACTGAAACCCAGAAGAGCGACAGTGTCTTAAGGTCAAGCAGTGCCTGGCAGAGCTGGTTGTGGAACTCAGGGACCTCGTTCTTAATTCAGTTTTGTACACACAATGCCACCTATTTCATGTATAGAAGATAGAACTTTCTTTGGCTTCATTGATATGTATATGGAGGGTACGTGATATTTGGAAAGATACTGTTTGAGGCCATCCCAAAGCTTCAGACTTACGAATATGGGAATGTTAATGTAGATCCTTGTTTATACCAAATCATATTTCTGTTAGAGATTACGTGTTTCCTGTGCAGAACCTTATTTACTAAAGTATCTTCCTTTACTTGGTGGCAAATTTTCCTAAGAAATCTGAGTTTGTAATCATTTCACAGATATTAGTGCACCCAAGAACAGGGAGGGAATGAATCGCCACGTTTTATTGCCAGAAAGATTCTGGGCACCTGGATTCTAAATGATTGTCCCAAACACTTTGTACATTATCCGATGAGCTGGTTGTACTTCAATGAAATCTTACACTAGAACATGTCATGGGTCTTTGGGATTGCTCATGAATAATTGAAGCAGTGATTGTGAAGTCCTTTAATTCCAGACATTTACTCTATGATGGTTCCATTATACTTGACATTGGTCAGACTACTGAGTTGCATGGAAAGCCATATTTTAAGAGGACTATAGCCAAGCATAGTATACACAAGAGCAAGCAAAGAGGAAGGGAAGAGTTCTAGGAATTGAGTTCTGTGAAGGAGGGTGAATGAATGGGGTTTATTAGACCTGGAAGAGATGTGAGGAGGGGTAAAAAAATCTGCCTTCAAGTAAGTTCATCGGCATCACTTGTTTCCAGATCCCATATATGAGGGATGCCGTATGATGTTTCTCCTTCTCTGACTTACTTACAGTATAATAATCTCTGGGTCCATCTGTGTTGCTAGAATGGCCTTATTTCATTCTTTTTAATGGGGAGGTAATATTCCACTGTATATATGTACCACACCTTCTTTACCCATTCCTCTGTTGATGGATACTTGCATTGCTTCTGTGTCCTGGCTATTGTAAATGAACACTGCAGTGAGCATTGGGGTTGCTTGTATCCTTCTGAATTTTTGTTTTCTCTGCATATATGCCCAGGAGTGGGATTGCTGGGTCATATGGTAGTTTTATTTTTAGTATTTTTTTTTAAGGAACGAAATACTGTTCTCCGTAGTGGCTGTATCAGTGTATAGTCCCACCAACAGTGCAAAAGGGTTCCCTTTTCTCCACACCCTCTCCAGCATTTATTGTTTGTAGACTGTTTAGTGATGGCCATTTCTGACAGTGTGAAGGGACACCTCCTATATTATAGTTTTGATTTATATTTCTCTAATAATTAGTGATGTTGAACGTTGTGTCATGGGTTGTAGGCCGTTTGTATGTCTTCTTTGGAGAAATGTCTGTTCAGATTTGTTGTCCTAATAGAGCTCCCGATTCCTCTTCCTTCCCCATTGTTCTCTGTCTCAGTAAATGGCATCATAGTCAACTCAGGTATATGAGTTTCCTATTGCTGGCATAACAGATTACTACTGACTTAAAACAACACTAAATTTATGTCACAGTTCTGGAGGTCAGAGTTCTACACTGGCATGGCAGGGCCATGTTCCTCCTGGAGTCTTCATCCCATTGCCTTTTTCAGCCTCTGGAGGCTGCTGTGCTCCTTGGCTGCTGGTCCTGCATCACTCTGACCTCTGCTTTCATCGTCACATCTCCTTGTCTGACTCTGACCCTCCTGTCCCCATATTTTCTTTCTGAGGACCCTTCAGATACATTGGGCCCACCCAGATAACCCAGGATAATCTCCCCCTCTCAACATCCTTAATTTAAACACATCAGCAAGTTTCTTTTAACGTGGAAAATAACATGTTCACAGGTTTGGAGATTAGAATACAGATAATTTTGGGAGCCATTATTTGGCTTACTACATCTTCTCTGGTGGCTCAGATGGTTAAAAAAAAAAAATCTGCCTACAGTGCTGGAAACCAGGTTCAGTCCCTGGGTCAGGAAGATCCCCTGGAGAAGAGAATGACAACCCACTCTAGTATTCCTGCCTGGAGAATCTTATGGACAGAGGAGCCTGGTGGGCTGTGGTCTATGGGTCACAAAGAGACACGACTGAGCAACTAACACTTTCACACCAAGTTCTAGGGCCATAGCTAAGGTGTTGCCCTGTTTTTCTTTCATCCAGTCCATCAAGTCCTGTTGGGGTCTCTAGCATTACCACCTCACCCGCCACATTTTCTCACGTGCACCACTGATGCCCAAGCCTTTTCATTTGGTTGCCCTGTGTCTGCCCTTGCCTCCCTCCTGTTTGTTCTCACAGAAGCCAGAATGGCTTTTAAAAATGTGGGTCAGGTCACACCACTCCTCTGCACAAGCCCTCCAGGAAGTTTATATCTTACTCAGAAAAATACATCCTCATCCCTTTCCATGGGTTATGGGCCTTACCCTTTGGCCCACTCAGCCATGCATTTCTGACCTCCTCTCCTCTCTCTGCCTTGCTCTCTGCTTCAGCCACATCAGTTCTTTTGCTGTTTTTTAAACTTGCCTGGGACATTCTTCCCCCAGATTTCTACATGGCTCCTTTTCTCCCTTCTTTCATGTCACTGATCGCATTTTACCTCCTCAAAGCACTAAGAAGCATTGCTGTAGGGAAGTAACAAAGACCGTAAGCAGATAGTTATTGTATATAGCACTGTTAAGAATAGGCAGAGTGGAAAGTATCAGCTGCCCAGGGAAGGGCATCAAATCTGAGTGTGTGAGTGTGCTTCAGTTCAGTTCAGTTGCTCAGTTGTGTCTGACTCTTTGTGACTCCATGAACCTTAGCACGCCAGGCCTCCCTGTCTATCACCAACTTCCAGAGTCTACCCAAACTCATGTCCATTGAGTCGGTGATGCCATCCAACCATCTCATCCTCTGTTGTCCCCTTCTCCTCCTGCTCTTTTCCAGCATCAGGGTCATTTCAAATGAGTCAGTTCTTCACATCAGGTGGCCAAAGTTACTGGAGTTTCAGCTTCAGCATCAGTCCTTCCAATGAACATCCAGGACTGATCTCCTTTAGGATGGACTGGTTGGATCTCCTTGCAGTCCAAGGGACTCTCTAGAGTCTTCTCCAACACCACAGTTCAAAAGCAACAATTCTTCGGCTCTCAGCTTTCTTTATAGTCCAACTCTCACATCCATACATGACCACTGGAAAAACCATAGCTTTGACTAGATGGACCTTTGCTGACAAAGTAATGTCTCTGCTTTTTAATATGCTGTCTGGGTTGCACATGTATTTATTTATTTTTGGCCTGCTGGGTCTTCGCTGCTTTGTGTGGGTTTTCTCCAGTTGCAGCGAGTGGGCCTAGCTCTCTATTGCTTGGGCTTCTCATTGCGGTGGCTTCTCTTGTGGAGCACAGGCCCTAGGTGTGTGGGCTTCACTAGTTTTGACACACCGGCTCAGTAGTTGTGGCTCTTGGGCTTAGTTGCTCCATGACATGTGCAGTCTTCCTGGACTAAGGCTAGAACCCATGTCCCTTGCATTGGCAGATGGCGTCTTATCCAGTATGCCACCAGAGAGGTCCTGTGAGTGTGTTTACTTGTGGCACTAAAGGGTTTGGTAGAGTGGCATTGACAGAAAAGGCCAGCAGAAACAGGTAATGGCTGAGGTAAGCTTTGAGGGAAGGAGCAGGGATTTTAAGAACAGTAGTCACAGCTACCACTTATGGTAGTAAGATAGTATTACACACTTGTAGTGGTTAATCACAAAGAGTCAGGAATGACTGAGCAACTAACATTTACTTACTTATTAGTGGTTAATAAGTAATAGTGATCACTTATTCTTCTTAGCGTGTTTCAGGGCCAGTGCAACTCATTTCATTTTCTATTACACTTATTCAGCACATTGTGTGTGTGTGTAAAGTCGCTCAGTTGTGTCCAACTCTTTGCTACCCTGTGGACTGTAGCCCACCAGGCTCCTCTGTCCGTGGGATTCTCCAGGCAAGAGTACTGGAGTGGGATGCCATTTCCTTCTCCAGGGGATCTTCCCAACCCAGGGATCGAACCCCAGGTCTCCTGCTTTGCAGGCAGACGCTTTATCCTCTGAGCCACCAGGGAAGCCACCATTCGGCACATTACCTCATGTGAATCCTCACACTTCTCTGTGAGGTTGGTATGGTTATTCTCCCCGTTTTTCAGATAGGAAAACTCAGTTGTAGAGGTCATTTGCCAAAGGTGACACAGCTAGCAAATGTCAGCAGTGGAATCTGGATTTTTCTTCAAAGCCTAATCTATTAATTACACAAACACTATTCTGCCTCTCCTCTTAAAGGTGTGTGTATGTGTGTGGTGGTGGGGCGGAGGTGCATTATGTGCGTGAGAGGGAGGGGGCTCACCCACTGTGTGTTATTATTGAAGTATACAGTAGGAGGTGGGGAAAATAAGGACCTGTGAGACACACGGCTGGCAGGATAGGCATGGTTCTGCTTCCATTTCCTAGGTTTAAGTATCAGGCTTTTCCTCTTTCCTCTTTCCTTGCCCCCCAGGGATGAGATTTCTGAGCAACCACTTTTGGAGTTATCCAAAGAGAAAAAGAAAGTCTCAGGTGCAGCTGTGAGGCCTCAAAATCTGGAGAAGTGAGGCCAGCAAATTGAGCTCGGCTCCTGACTGTGATTGCTGGAGTGCCAGGAGATTCTGAGCTGGGCAGTTCCATTCACCTCCATCTGCCCTTCCTTTTGGGGGCCCCGTCTCACTGATGATGAGCTCGCGGTGGGAGGAGAGCCCGAGCCGAATCCTGTTGGTGTCCCTGTGATGGAGAAATCATGTGCACCCTTTCAAGGTGATGTGAAGAGGCGACTTAACAATTTTGAGAAGCTCCAGCTAGAAATCTGGTTAGATGACAGTGACTGGCCCAGGGAGGGGTTGGTTGCAGTCCCCCACACCTGACCTTGCATAATGTAGCATGTCCCCGGAATGTGACATGCAGTACTCCAAGTACTGTGTATTAAAAAGCTGTATTGGCTTATTCCTAACAGGGAACCAGCTCTGACCTGCATTTTACAGCAGCTGTCTGCTGCACTGTTCAGCATCAAGCACGAGGTCAGCCTGTCCCCAGCGTCTTTTCCTTTTGTGACAGTGTAATAAAAGAAAATGCTCCTGTTCTCCCTCATCTGGATTTGATATCCTGCTTGCCACCTAGGCCTTTCAGAGAGCTCCTGTTGATCATACCTTTCTTCAGTTTTTGTTTAAATAAAATGTGGAGAAAGGGAAAGTGTTTGTGTGTAAACTGCAAATCTGCATCGTCCAGTATGGCAGCTGCTAGCTACATGTGGCTCCTGAGCAGCGCTTGGACTGTGGCTAGTCCAAGTCAGATCTCCTCTAAGGGTCAGATACACAGTAGATTACAAACGCTCCATGCCATACACACAAAAAGAATGTAAAATACTTCACTAAGATTTTTTATATTGATTACTTAGTGAATGATAATATTTTGCTTTATTATATTAAAGTCTGATACTAAAGAGTTTCCCAGGTAGTGCTAGTGGTAAAGAACCTGCCTGCCAATACAGGAGATATAAGATGCAGGTTTGATCCCTGGGTTGGAAAGATCCCCTGAAGGAGGGCATGGCAACCCATTCCAATATTCTTGCCCAGAGAATCCCAGGGACAGAGGAGCCTGGTGGGCTACAGTCCATAGGGTTGAAAAGACTCAGACATGACTGAACTGACTTAGCCTGCAGATGAAACTAAAGTTTATTTCTGTATTTTTTTTTTTACTTTTGGAATGTAACTGTGAGAACATTTAAAATTATAAATGTGGCCTACATTTGTGGTTTGCAGTATACTTTTGTGGGACAGCCCCTCTCAGCCTAACGAGATTTCTGTGTGTTGTA
Organism: Madoqua kirkii; assembly: GCA_006408675.1. Lineage (NCBI taxonomy): Eukaryota > Metazoa > Chordata > Mammalia > Artiodactyla > Bovidae > Madoqua > Madoqua kirkii. The sequence continues at coordinate 36,837 of SJYC01027566.1, read as the reverse complement.
ATCCATTCTTAGAGCAGAAGATCAAGTGAATTAAAAATTTCCCATCCTCTCCTCGCCCTTTGCCTTTGTGGTCCTGGACCCACTGATTAAATCCTGTTCGGGTATTAGGCACTGGGACTTTGGATCGCCAGGTGGCTGCTAGTAGACACTTGGCCTCATTTTTACCATCCTCAGGCCTTTCTCTGGGCTCCTCAGCAGACTGTTCTCAATCTGCCAGCCCTAACTGAGCCATTTTGCATTCCTGACCTCAGCCTTCTTTCACTTCCCTCTGCTTCTCACTTTATACTTCCCTTGGATGATTCTGTCCATGTTCATGGCCTCATTTACCATCTTCAGACTGATATATAAATTTGTGTCTTCTGCCCCAGCTCGTCTCCTGACATCATTAATTCAGCTGCTGGATGGATGACTGCAGTGAGTTGCCCTGCAGGTCCCTCAAAGCTCGGCATGTCCTCAGTGGGACTCTGACTCTTTGTCCCATGTTTGTTTCTGTCCCATTTTGTCTTCAAGTTTTAGGAGTCATGGTAATATCCATCCATTTCTCCAAGGCAGGTACCCAAGCAATAACATCCTTGATGCCTGTCTCTTACATCTCTACGTCTAGTCAAAACCCAGGCTCCATCAGTTCTGCTAAATCTTTTTGAGTCCATGCTCTTCTCACCACATTCTCTGCTACTTTCATAGCTCAGGACACTGTTTTCTTTCTATCTCTGTGTGCCTCAGCTTCCCCACTTCCTTCCTCTTTGCTTCTAGTCTTGCTTCCCTCCAGGTCCTTCTCTTCAGTACAACCAATATGATCTTTGTAGGACATAAAAGTCCTTGCTTTTAGGATCAAGTCCATATTCCTTTATGTGGCCTACAAGGACCTGTGTTTTCTGGATTCTGCTTTCCATCTCATCTCTTGGTTTTCTCCCCTAAGCCCCAGTTGCCTATCCACTAGCCAAACCAGACTTTATGCCTCACAGGGCTCCCTCTCTTCCCTTGCTGGCTTTCTCAGTTTAGGTTAAGCATTCCCACTGTGCTCCAGGCTTCCTCTCCCAGTGTTCTGATGCTGCTGCTGGGCCGTAACTGTTGGTTTAATTGTCTTTCCATGCCCTTTAGTCTATGAATCCAGGAGATCAGGGAGTCTGTCTTTCTTGTTTATCTGTATCACAAAGGCCTGTGCAGGGTCTAACTCATGCCAAGAACTTCAGTAAATCTTTGTGGAGTAAATGAATAGCTAATTCAACTATTGAAGGTGGTTATAGCATTGGATTTAAGCATTCCCACTGTGCTCCAGGCTTCCTCTCCCAGTGTTCTGATGCTGCTGCTGGGCCGTAACTGTTGGTTTAATTGTCTTTCCATGCCCTTTAGTCTATGAATCCAGGAGATCAGGGAGTCTGTCTTTCTTGTTTATCTGTATCACAAAGGCCTGTGCAGGGTCTAACTCATGCCAAGAACTTCAGTAAATCTTTGTGGAGTAAATGAATAGCTAATTCAACTATTGGAGGTGGTTATAGCATTGGATGAACTTCCCAAGTGGATCAGTGGGTCAAGAATCTGCCTGCAGTGCAGGAGATGCAGGGTTGATCCCTGGGTTGGAAAGATCCCCTGAAGGAGGGCATGGCAACCCATTCCAATATTCTTGCCCGGAGAATCCCATATACAGGAGCCTGGTGAGCTACCGTCCATGGGGTCACAGAGGGTCAGACATGACTGAAGTGACTGAGCATGCACGCATGCATAACACTGGACACGAAGTGGAAGTCGGACTCACATCCCTTGGCGCCTTGCCTGTGGGTGGGTGTGAGCACAGCCACTCAGAACAGTGCTGGCAGGCCACCACGCTGGATGGCTCCTGCTCCACCAGCTAGCTGTTCACTGTTAGTGACTGGATCATGGGGAGACACAGAATCCTAGCAATCATTTGTGAAGTAAAGTGAGAGTTCAGTCACTCAGAGTGGGTTGCCATTCCCTTCTCCGGGGCATCTTCCTGACCCAAGGATTGAACTCAGGTCTCCTGCATTTCAGGAAGATTCTTTACTTTCTGAGTCACCAGGAAACTGGCATATGCTGGTGAAAGATCTGGTGGGGGAAAGAGTTCACATTTAATGACTCAGAACAATTTTTATTTGTGCATGCGCTGTATCTGGGACCTTCATTTACCTGTTTTGCTCTTACCTGAGCTTCCTAAGACCCTTTGGCAAACTTGGAATGCTTTATAATTGAAATGTCCATGAGACAAGATCCCCGTGGGAGCTCTTCTCTTCTGTCTGCGCAGCATTTACCTGGCACTCCTGGGAAGGTGTGTTTAACTTCCAGACAGTTGCAAGCAACAATGGCCAAGTGTGAGATGGAGATACTTACACAACATGAAACATATAAGGTGGGCTTTGTTTCTCACCTAACAGTGTATTTCACGTCTACTTGAAGCTGTGATTTAGAGGTGTTCTCTAAGTTAAATAAACATTTAGTGTCCAATTCGTTCTCACTTCGTTCCTCTGCAGGAAGACACAGGTGGCCTCTCACTGTGCTTCTGGACTGTGTTTGCACTGCGTCTACACTGAATCCCACCAAGTTGCTCACAACTTTGACAAGGTCTGAGGATTTGACAACGTTTAGGTCTGGATACAGCAGAATGATGAAACAGTGAGTGCTGGTGATCAGAATATGTGTGGTGGTTTGGGACTCAGCTTCACACTGAACCCCTTTCAACTTGCAGTGCGAGACTCTGTGGTCCATCTGGAAGGAGCCATAAAGCATCTTTTGTCATCTTGTTTCAATACCTAGAATAAATTCAGAAGATCAGAAGTGGGTTTCTCTGTACAAAAAAGCATGTGTTTCCCATCAGCAGACAGCAGACTCCTTTGTAGCTGGATTCAGAATCTTTGTTGTGGACTGCTCCTGGCATTATCTCAGCTTTTGCAGGTCTGGGGGTGACTCCTTTTCACTTCTGTGCCTTCTTAACAGCAAGATCTGCTTCATCCTGATATATTTTTAAGTACCAGTCAGGATGTGACTTGTTCCCTTGTGAAGGTTCTCACTGATGCCCACCACCCCAGTCTCTCACTTTAAATCCCAGTTTCTGTGTTAGAGTCTTATTTAGATAGATGGAACCAATTGAGTGGACCCTGCTGAAGAGCCATATTCAGTTACTGTAAATCTTCCTCCTGGTGTTACAGACAGAGAGGTCTCCTGGGATTTTGTTGGGAAATCTTATTGGATTTGCAAGACTTAAGTTAATATAGAAACCCTCCCCAAATACTAAAGGCCTCATTTCTTTGCCTTGAAAGATGTTTTCAGAGTCTGTCTCAAGAGTCTTGCTGATAAGGAAGTTACTTCTAATATTTCAAGAAAAACAGAACACACAAAGCCTTTTATTTTCTTAATACTTTGCCTCTCCTTGCCCTTACATCTCTTTAGCGTCATTTTTATTCTTTTCCTCTGCATTTCTTTACCTCTTTCTCTCACTCACTCTAACCTTAGGCCCGTGTTTCAAATGGACTTAATTACTAACCATGAAACTTGGTAGTGATGCCCTTAAGGGAAAAGTCTTTCTTCTTTCATTTTCCCTGACTTTGCCGAGCAGGGAATGTCTCTTATAGATGTAAGTGAATATGTTTCATGATAAAGTATGTTTTTTCCTAATCAAGTGAGCATCTCCTTGCTCATATAAAGGGTACAGTTCTGTTGCTCTGAGAAGCAGCATCTAAGAGAAGAAAGAGTGTTAGCCTTGGAATCAGAACCATGTTAGAAACCCTGCTCCATCTTTATTTTGAGCACATTATATCACTGCTTTGCATTTCATTAATTTGTCTGTAATATGGGGTTAATAATATCTATGCTGTGTTAACAGTTAAGAACAGTATGCATACTATAATAAGTACCTAGCATATAGTGGACATTCAAATGGTAGTTGTAAACAACTCCAGCCAGGATCTTTGATAAATGTCTTCTTTTAGACTTCTTGAGTCCAGGTTACAAAAACCTTCATGCCTTCAGTAAACTATATCTTGTGTTTCAAAAGCTCAAAGACTGAAACTCTGGTTAAAACAAAATCCAGAGTTTCTCAGGTCTTCAGTGATGTTTTTAAAAGGAAATTTTGAGGCAGGAAATAAGATTTCTGGAATCATCTTTAAGATTTTTGTGTGCTCATGGTGATTAGCTTCATAAAATGCATGTCCTCAAAGATGTGGGTGGATGTGTAAACAAGGAAGCTGGTGTTACAGGAACCCATGCATCTTGGAAGGCCCAAACAACTCCCTCTGAGGAAGAATGTCCCTGGGACTTGGGCTTTAATCAACATGAGAAGCCATCATGGGGGCCCCAGGCCATTAGTAATATTTCTATTGGCGGCAGAGTGATACTGTATCTGCTTGGCTAAAAATATGAATTTTCTGGTCTCTTAATAACAGATGGTGGTGAAGGGGTACATAGCATCTGTTATGGGCTGCGTGTTTGTATGCCCTCCAAAGTTCATATGCTGAAACCCTAGTCTTCAGTCTGAGGGTATGTGGGCATGGAGCCTTTGGGAAGTAATGAGATCATAAGGGTAGAACCTTCGTGATTAGACTAGTACCCTTATAAGAAGAGATGGAGAGAGTGTGTGTCCCTTCTGTCTGTCTGTCTTTCTGTCTTTATCTCTCTGTCTCTCTCGGTCCTTGTCTCTGTCCTCATCCCTGTTTCTGTCTGTCTCTCTCCTTTTTCTCTTGGCCATGTAAGGATCCATCAACAAAGTGGCTCTCTATACACCAGACAATGGATCTGCAGTACCTTGATCTTGGATTTTCCAACCTCCTGAATTGTGAGAAATAAATGTTTATTTAACCACCAGTCTATGTTATTTTTTTTAGCAGCCCAAACTTACTAAGACAGCAGTGAAAGGGGCTGTGGCAAGTAGTATGTTATTCAAATAAAGTGTGTAGACTTTAATGCAAATCTGAAATGGAAATAAAGTCAAGAGTCTGTATTTATTTATAATAAACTTTGTGTGTTAAGTGGGCTTTTCTGTTCTCATATTTTACTATGTGTTGAAATAATAAACATTTATGATATTCTTATGGCTTGTAGTGTTTTCACCATTTTATGTGGATTATCTTATTTATTCTTCACCATGGTGCTGAGGAAGGTATTATTATTTCCAGTAGCATCAAGAGGTTAGAATAAAGATTCCACAAGGGCACTTGGTAATGTGTTGGTGGCCTCTGTCTTCTGAGATTTAAGTGGTGGAAGGGCTGTCTGCTCGTTCAGGGAGGCAGCCTCCTGTTAGTGTTATGAGCCATGGATCGTGTGCCTGGGTTTCTCCACACAAGGTAGGTGACCATGTGCACACCTTCCCGCTGTTCTCATTGCCTTAGAACATCCACAGTCTCGATCACATCTTTAAGGCCCTGTATGATTCAACTTCATCTTTTGTAATTCACCCCATGTCTATCTTTTTCCTTATCCTGCTTTGCTTCCACATAGCAGGTGTTGCTACTTGACATTGCTATGTGTAGAACAGAAGATCCAGCTACAAGCACCAGGTGAGGAGTCTTACCACCTGGATGATGGCAAAGAGAATGACAGTGCCAACCCACAGACCTTAGTTCACGGTAGCACCTTTGTGCTCCAAGTTTCCAAGGAGGACTTAACACACAAAGTGCTGGTTGGAACAGTGCTTTACTTAGAAAGAAGTGATGCAGCAGGATCAGCATTTGTGGTGTGTCCTGTCTCTCATGGCCAGGGAGTCACTCCTGATAACTGACACACGAGATGGACTGCATATACCCCGCTGAAGCTAAAGACCCCCTTCTCTTCCTGTGGAAAGGGCAGAGGGCATGCTGAATAAAACACATGCTTAGGCAATAAAGGAAGTTCACTGCCTCCTGGAACAGGAGACGATTTCTCCTAATGAGGAAGAGTGTCAGGCCAAGTAGCAGCTTGGCACCTGGCCTCCATAGGGAATGTTCCAGGCCCAAAGCACCCACTGGCAATCCTGGGGAGAGGATGCAGGTCATGCAGGGGCTGATACCCCAGCATTCCACTCTCTGCCCTTAGCGTGATACTAGGAAAAGCAAAGCTCAGTAGGACCATTGGCCACCCTGCGCATGAGGCAGAGAGGTGTTCTCTGTGGTTCATGCACCACAGAGCCCCACAGTGCCCACCCAGTGGAAACAGCAGGTGGTCAGGGCCACCAACAGGACCTTCTGAAGAGGTCAGACTTTCCTGGGAATATGACAGTCAGCCAAGAGCCCCAGATGTCAGAGTTTAGCCAGCTGGAAAGGTCAAAGGGAGTGTAAAGGAAACTGGATTTACTGATGATAACTGTTTTGCCTTGGCATGATTTTTCTCCACTCATTCTTTACTTTCCCCAAATTGTTGATGTACATGCAGCAAAAGGTGTTGGCTAGAACACTGTGTTCTGAAGCAGGTAACCCCACAGTGATCTGGTTACTCATCAACAGCTTGGCTGGTGAGTTCAGTGGGCCCTGTTGGTCCTGAATGGCCTGGATGGTGGAGTTAGCCATTTCTGCCATGGTCAAGGAGAGGGTGGGTATCATCATTTCTAGGGCCCATGTGCTATCCTGGTATTTAATTTCAGACAGTTGAGTGGAACCAACTGTCAGTCTTCCCCGTGGGAAGGATGTCACCTGCCACCGTTCGATGGGCCAGCAAAGTGGGGACCCTTTAACCCATATGCAGTTACACACCCAGATGGTAGGTCTAAGACCCTGAGTTAAAAAGACTTCTCCAGGGGAAAGGCCACAGCCCATCAAGGACCACAAAGAAGCTTATCTCAAGTGAGAGCCTGTGACTCACACTAGGGAGTGATGGTTATGTATCACTGACTTATGCAGTTATACCTTGTCTCTGCCTGCTGTTGCCAACTGTGGCTTGAAGAGACAACTTATCCCTCTGCCCATATTGCCTGTATGAGTCAGCAGCACCTGACTCCCTGTAGAGTCCTTTCCAGTAAGTGTTACAGGTGCCGTTAACAGAGGACAGTGGATCCTGCATCTGAACTTGTATCAGTAGACTCACTCAGTGGACAGGCCATTGATGGCCCATGTCTTAAGTATTTGCCAGGCCACCAAGGTGGGAGACCGAGGCAATAGAGCCCTCAGTCTTGGGTGGCAGATACAGCTTTGTTTCAAGGCATCTTCCTTGGCCATAGCAGTGCTGACTTTGATGAGGGTGTTGTCAATCTAGGCATCACCATGGGTCTTGGGAAGGAAGAGAGAGGTCAGTGCCCCCGTCCCCATACCTCCCAAGGCAGGAGGTGCTCCTTTTGTCGCTTGAAGCATGGAGTGCCTGGGGATGGCGCCCCAGGCTGTCTGTCCTAACCCGGGGGCCAGCACTTCCTCAGGAGCCCATTGCTCTTGCTGTTCCCTTCAGTCCTTTCAACCCATCATTCAGTCCAGGCCCTACAAACTTGGCATGTCCTATAGCATCACCTGTGGAGAGGGGTTGGGAGTTCTGATGCTGCCAGGGAATCCCGGTACTGTGGTATTCTGTGACCCGCCCCCTTAACAGCCCAGGGGACTCCGTCAGCTTTCAGTTTGGCAGAACCATCCATTGTTCAGTCAGTTCCTGACTTCAGAGGTGGTCCCTGGGTGGCTAGGGGAGCAGCCAGGGCATCGCTGGAGGCCACTCTGTTCACGCTCTCATGGTGGCTACCTGCTTGTGGAGTCCACGAATCCCTTGAGATCCTGGCTTGGCTTGGTTTGAGATGATAAATTAGTAGAAATCCAAGTAAGGAGAGTCACATCTGGGCTCAGGGTCACATAAGGCCCTTCGACAGTGAGAGATTTCATTTTCACTAGAGTCCAACAGCACTGAGAGGCTTCAGTCCAAAGCGTCTACATTGGGCAGTGGCTGCAGGCAGCTTGTGGGTCAAGAATCCCAGAGACTGGCAGCCCAGTGTGGTCTCCGCCTGCCACGGGCTGTAGTCAGCAGCTGTGTGGGTATGTGGGCATGGAGGCCACCTCAGTTCCACAGACCTAGCAAGCACTGTGGCCACAAGGCCAGCCCCTGGCCTCAGCTTGTTGAGCAGCTTCCAGTGCTTCTTGTTGAGAGGAGTCCTATCCTAAGGCAGCTTCCAGAAGGACACCCAGAGGGCCTTCGTGCTGTCCCCAGTATCTGGAGAGGCCCTGGGCTTCCTCTTTGTCAGTGGGTGCAGCCAGCGACTGTGACCTCTTCGGCCTTCTCAGGAATGCTCCCCTGACTCTTGGTGTGCTCCTGGCGATGAGGTGTGGCCCCTGAACTCTGGCTGTGAGTAGTATTCTACTGGCTGCCTTTTGAAAATACTGGTCCAGCTTCATGTCATAAAAACCACCCTGCTTCAGAAACACTGTCTCTTTAAAGAAACTCTGAGTCTTAATAAATAACTTTTACCTGGTGGCTCAAATAGTAAAGAATCTGCCTTTAATGCAGAAGACCCGAGTTCAGTTCCCGGGTCAGGAATATTCCCCTGGAGAAGGGAATGGCAACCTACTCCAGTATTCTTGCCTGGAGAATTCCATGGATGGAGGACCCTGGTGGGCTACAATCCACAGGCTTGCTAAGAGTCAGACACGGCTGAACAACTAACATTTTTACTAAAATAGTAAAATTTTGCCATTATAAAAGTAACATTTTCTTCTTGAAAGAAAATTTGGGAAAAGAGAGAAAACTCATAATCCCTCCAGTGCAAATATAGATTGGTTATGGTTCTAGTACATTTCATCCTTCTCTGTTTGTATATTTGTTTGCTGCATGGCACAAAGCTGTGTTTATATTAATGCTTTAATTTTTGAACTTAATACATTTGCCATGTTGTCACATGACTCACTTTAAAAATGGACCAAATATTGAACATCTACTGATAAGACAGAGACAAAATGGGGGTTTCTACATAAATTAGCTCCTTTACTACAGCATCTAGTGAGGTGGATATCACTACCCTTATTTTGCAGTTGAGGAAATGAAGGCTCAGAATGTTTCCATCACTCGCCCCAATTGTAGAGCTAACAAGGGCCAGCATCAAAATTCATTTGACGTGGGACTGACTTCAAGAACCTGTGTTCTTTTGAGACTTCCCTGGTGGTCCAGTGGCTAAGACTCAGTGCTTCCAGTACAGGGGGCCCAGGTTTGGTCCCTGGTTGGGGAACGAGGTCCCACATGCTGCGACTAAGAGTTCACCTGCTGCAACTAAAGATCCCTTGGGCCTCAACTAAGACCTGGTGCAAATAAAAATATTATAAGACAAGAGCCTGTGTGCTTTAATGGCTATTAAGTATGCTATCTAATTATACTGTGCTGTGAAACTGAATCAGTGAGAACCATGGTAAGGCTACCTGCCACCTGAGACATCCCTCCTCTTTTCGGGGAAAGTGTTGTCTTCCAGGCCAACCCAGCATATGGGCATGTGGTAGAAAGGTGACTGCTTTCCTTCCTGGTGTAGATTTCTGTCCACGGGGCTCTTCTGTGTTCTTGGGCACATCTGGTTGTTCCAGGTGTCACACATGTCCCTAATTGTGTTGTGGGAAAGGGGCACCCACAGCAATACTCTTGAGAGGCTTTACACCATTCTAGAGTTGTAGCCCTGAACCTGTGACTTGGTTGCACACCCCAGAGTTTTCTGCTCTGCTTCCACTGGAGTCCTGTGCGCGGAGTGGGCTCTTGTGGGGTCAGGCCTCTGGCGGTGGCTTGTCTGCAGTCTTCTGGAATATGCTGTACAGGTCTGGGAAGCAGCGCTGCCTGCCACAAACAGGCTCACAGTGGAATTTCATTACAGGTGCTTTATTTGAGAAATTTATGTCTTGCATTGTAAAGAGCTAATAAAACGAGACCGCTATAGGCCATTTATAGATGCACTTCTAGAAACAAAATTCAGAGGGTTTACTAAAAGGCAGGAGCCTGGTCAACAGCTGTTTTAAATGCATTTACTTCTGTTGGGAGGCAACCTTTCTCCAAAATAGCTTTATTGTCAGTAGACTCTTCATTCCTTGATGTGTACCTAACAAATACATTCATTCGTTTATAGAACTTGCTAACGTCGGAGAAGGCAATGGCACCCCACTCCAGTACTCTTGCCTGGAAAATCCCATGGACGGAGAAGCCTGGTAGGCTGCAGTCCATGGGGTCACTAAGAGTCAGACATGACTGAGCAACTTCACTTTCACTTTTCACTTTCATGCGTTGGAGAAGGAAATGGCAACCCACTCTAGTGTTCTTGTCTGGAGAATCCCAGGGACGAGGAAGCCTGGTGGGTTTCCATCTATGGGATGGCACAGAGTCGGACATGACTGAAGTGACTTAGCAGCAGCAGTAGCAATGTGTGAGGGTTTTGAAATTAGTGGTAAAGTTGCAGTCTATAATATATCATCTAGTCATCTTTGATAGACTCAGTTTTATTTTATGTTTTGTTCATAGGTACTACATTTTTGTTTGTTTCCATGTGCTATACAATAGGATGTAGAATCAATTTTTAGTAGTGTCTTCTCTGATTCTCTGTAGAGATCTTTAAGCTAATTCTATTCTACTTGATTTTCACAGGGAAAAAAAATCCCCAAGAGGACTGTCTACTAAAGTGTGTGTGTGTGTGTGTGTGTGTGTGTGTGTGTGTGTGTGTTAATGGGGCTGCACAGAGTCGGACACGACTGAAGCGACTTAGCAGCAGCAGCAGTTTGTTTTCTATGTCTGTGAGTGTATTTCTGTTTCATAAATATGTTTTTTTTGTTGGTTTTTTTTTTCGGTTCCACATACAAGTGACATCATGATATTTGTCTTTCTTTGTTTGGCTTGCTTCACTTAGTATGATAATCTCTAGATTCATCCACATGGCTACAAATAGCATTATTTCTTTCCTTTTTATGGATAAGTAATATTCCATTGTATATATACTACATCTTTATCCATTCACCTATCGGTGGACATTTAAGTTGTTTCCCTGTCTTGGCTACTGTAAATAGCACTGCTATGAATATTGAAGTACATGTGTCTTTCTGAATTAGAGTTTTCATTTTGTTTGAATATAGGCCCAGGAGCTAAACTGCTGGATTATGTGGTAACTCTAGTTTTTTAAGGAACCCTCATACTGTTTTCCACAGTGGCTGCACTATGGCATACTTTCCCACCAACAGTGTAGAAAGGTTCCCTTTTCTCTATATCCTCTCCAGCAGACAAATGGGAGTTTCTTAAAGATTATTTTTATTGTGAAATCTAAAACCATACCTATGAACTTTTCATAATCTGTTATATTAAAGTGGATTGATTTATCTTGGAAATTTATTTATTTATTTTTAACATTTGAAGGATTTTAATGAATGACATGATAAGACTTCTGAAACAGCATCCTATTCATATGATACAATATATGATAAACAATGAGTACCCAATAACACCATGAATTCTTTTATCATATCAAAGGTAAATTATCTGGGGGAGAAGATATTCCTCTGAAAACAATTCAAATTATCTCTATTACTGAAGTCTTGTACATCATTTCTCTCATAATCTGTCTATACTATTCTTGTCAGGATAAAGATTATTCTTCTTAGTAGACAAGACAAAAGAAAAATGGGAGTTGAAAGTGTTTTTCTTACAAAAAAGACAGTTATTTTTGTGTCAGACATAGCTTTAGATATCTTTTTCAATATCCATAGCACTTTTCTAACCTTGCTAAGTCACTTCAGTCGTGTCCGACTCTGTGCAACCCCATAGACAGCAGCCCACCAGGCTCCCCCATCCCTGGGATTCTCCAGGCAACTCACTGGAGTGGGCTGCCATTTCCTTCTCCATATCTTGGAAATTTAATAGATATTTTATCCACTTATGATTTTGCAACACCGTGTATTGTTCATTTAGAAAACATTGGCTTTCTGAGTTATATAGATCTTCCAGATATGAACACATTTATCAAATAATATAGAAACATCACATCTATTAATATCACCATCTATCTCATTAGTAAAAACTGCCAAGCTCAATGTAGTGGCTAAAATTTTTCCTAATTTTAAATTTTTGCTGGAAGCTCAAATTTTATTATTGGCAACTAATACTATCTTCCAGTAGTCATGTATGGATGTGAGAACTGGACCAGAAAGAAGGCTGAGCATCGAAGAATTGATGTTTTTGAACTATGGTGTTGGAGAAGACTCTTGGCGAGTCTCTTGGACTGCATGGAGATCAAATCAGTCCATCCTAAAGGAAAACAGTCCTGATTATTCATTGGAAGGACTGATGCTGAAGCTGAAGCTCCAATACTTTGGCCACCTGATGTGAAGAACTGACTCATTAGAAAAGACCCTGATGCTGGGAAAGACTGAAGGCAGGAGGAAAAGGGGATGACAGAGGATGAGATAATTGGATAGCATCACCAACTCGATGGACCTGAGTTTGAGCAAGCTCTGGGAGTTGGTGATGGACAGGGAAGTCTCGCATGCTCCAGTCCATGGGGTCACAAAGAGTCAGACATGACTGAGTGACTGAACTGAACTGAATGCTATCTTATGTTTCCTTCAAGTGTTAGACTTGTTTTGTTTATTGTCAAGAATAACTAATAGCTATTAGTTTGATTATCAATCATTCTTTCAAGTAGTAAAATGCTTTTCTCTGTGACAACCACAGTACCTCACCAGTCTGCACGAGTGCTAATGATTACTTCCCATTTCACCGTACAGAATATTAAAAAAGATATACACTTCATGGGTCAAGAATTAATAACTTTTGCTGTTTCATCAAAGATATTCCTAAGTGCAATTGGCTTTCTTTTTTTAAATTGAAGTACAGATGATGTACAACATTATGTAAGTTGCAGGTATACAATATAGTGATTCACAATTTTGGTTTTTCTTTTTTTAGGAAAAAAAAAACTACACATGTATGGTGGGAGAGAATACAGTAACTTCTAGTACAATTTGGTACAGCATATTACCACTGTTTCAATTCAAGCTAAGCTCCCAGAAATTTTACCTACCATGATTTTTACGCAATCAGGATGGGTAAGCTGCAGTTCAGTGAACTTAAAGACATATCCTAGACCTACTCCAGGGAATAAAAGGTAAAGCCAGAGTTTAGACTCTAAGCTTGGTGTTCTTTCCAGTCCACTTCACAGCTACCCTCTGCCGCTTTCCTGGGTCTTGAACCAGTGTGAGGCTCTCAGAACAAAATGCTTTAGTTTAGTCCCCTAATGCTATAAGCTAGGCTTGCATGGTCTGCTTTCTATTTCTGAATAAGCAGCTTGAGATTTGGGGGCAATCCTAAGTGATTTGGGGGCTTCCCTGGTGGCTCAGAAGGTAAAGAATCCACCTTCAATGCAGAGGACCTGGGTTAGACCCCTGGGTCGGGAAGACCTCCTGGAGAAGGGAATGACTACCCACTCTAGTATTCTTGCCTGGAGAATTCCATAGGTAGAGGAACCTAGAGGGCTGCAGTCCATAGGGTCGCAAAGAGTTGGACACAACTGATCGACTAATGCACAGACACACACACTAAGTGATTTTCGTAAATTTGGGCAAAAGTTGGGGAATCTGAATTTTAAAAGGATATTTATGTTTTTTATAATGTAAGAAGAGAAAATGCCAGTATTCTTTCAGTGCCACCATTTCCTCCATTACCCACAGAATGTGATGATCATAGCTAACATTTTTCTGAGCATTTACAAGGTGCCAGGTACCATTCTCAGCACCTTGTACATATTAACTTACATAATCTTGAAAACAGTCCTGAGGTAGACTCTACTCTTACCTTTTATTTTTTTCTTCAGAGATAAGGAGACAAGATACAGAGAGGCTCAGTAATTACCAAGAGTCTTGCAGCTAGAAAGTGGCAGAGCCAGGACCCAAACCCAGACCTTTGGACACAAGAGACCTTATTTTTAGCCAATGCACCGCTTCCCAATAATGCCAGACTGCAGTCTTTCATTGTCTCGTATCACCCCTGATCAGGACTGTGGAATATCCTTGCCCTTTTGAGTCCATCCAGAACAAGAAAATACCCACTAGTACTGAGAACAACTAATCACTACTAGTTACTTATGATGTAACTAGAAGTTACCATGGAGAAGGAGCTTTTTAAATAAACCACAGGCATCGTTCATCTTGATGCTTAATCAACTTAAAAAGTGAACTATGAGAAAAAAGAAGTTAGTTTATGAGCTCTCTGGGAACTGAGACTCTTATTTCCTCCTTTTTGTATTCCCCCCAGCACTCCATGTGTTACATGGTGAACTTCGTAGGCATTTAATAAATGCTGGTTGATTAAGTAAATGGAAGGCTCAAGTGTATTCCAGGCTAATGAGCTTTGGAGACACCCCATTTATTTCTTACCTGCTTGACAATACATCACATCCACAAATCCCTCCCAACATTTATTACTTAATTTTCAAAGTGCCCTCCCATTCTCCCTAGGGAGAGAGGCAGGGCCAAGAGTTATATTGCCATGTTGACAGGTGAGAGAAACCCAGATACAGAAAGTTTAACAGCCCTTTGCCATGGCAACCCAGTCAGCTAGCCAGGGAGCCAGTGACAATTAGGCTCAGGGCCTGAGTCTCAGTTCCAAAGCACACGCCAAATCCTAGCTCCCTACAGGACCGATCCTTTTCAGAAGAGGAAGGAGGTTCCCAACATGAAATAAAATGCTTAGCTAAACATAAAGGAAGGCTGCCAAACACAGTTAGGTCATCACATTCGACTTTGAGAGAACATTCTGTTCATGCTATCAACCTGCACTCACTTTCAGCACACTTCACCATAAATATTTCTGACTCACTATCTCAGGAAATATTTTTTATCTTAATAAACTCAATGCAAAACATAATCTAAATCGGCTTGCACATTCTTGAGTTGGAGCCACAAGCTGCATTTAATAAAAATCAGTGGAAATAGCAAGGGACTTCTGAATAACCACAGTTTGTTATCTGACGTGGGGCTGCTGGGAAGTTCCCAACACAAGGGAAGCAGGAGGTCGGTAAGCTGAAGGTATGGACAGAGCCCGAGACCACTGGATGACCCCACTTGCTGGATCTTAGTTTCCACTGAAGAGCCTCTTTGGAGGTGCTATTCACGATAGTGAACTGAGGCATGGTAACAAGGAACGAGGCTCTGAAGGTGGACTGCACGTCCCCCTGTCTGAGTACTTCCTCTCACCTGCTATTGTTAACCTCTCTGAGTCTCAGTTTCCTCAACTGTAAAATGGGGCTAACAACTTTTGTTACCCTAAATTGTTGTGGGATTTAAATGAGATCATCCTTCTTTGGAACATGAAAAGCATTCATTATAGGGAGCTAAAGCCAAAGATTCTCAACCCTCCAGAACATCACTATCGCCTGAGGAATAACAATAAAAGAAATTCTATGGCACCTGGGTCTCAGCCCTAGCAATTCACATTTAGTTGATCCTGGGTGGAGTCCACATATGTGCATTTTTAGATGTTACTCAAATGATTCTCCTCAGCAGTGAACGTAAAACACTTGGCTAGGGTAGTGACAGCTCTCTGACTACTGATCCTTGCTGGGCTTCCTGCTGAGCCCTGTTTTTACGGATCAAAGATCTCCAGAAAGATTCTCTACTATTGATACATCCCTCATTGTTCCAAAGAAAGCAGCCCTGAGCCGCTAAGCATGTTGCCTAAGGTCATGTTATTGATCAAGAGTGAAACCACAGCTCCAAACAAGACATCTGTCTTGAACTGGCCAGTCTTCAAGCCTGTCTCCAGTCAAGTACAGAGACGACTCAATGAGGATAAACATTTTTTGGCTCAACCAAGCTGCTGAAGACCATGGGACATGATGGCTAAACAAAAAGAAAAACAAAAAAAGTCCCCACAAACCCAACACTGGCCTAACATTCACATTTTCTTAAAAGTTGAAGTACTAATGCTTCAAGCTGAGCTCAGGCTTGTGACCTCTGAGCAGGTTTAAAGAGTGTCTGTAGCTACAGTTAACCAGGTATGTGTAAAAAGCAAAAGCAGTAGATGGGGGCATTATCTCAGAAAAAAGAGGAGTCTAAGTGAAATAAGTTAAACTTATAATAAACAAAAAGAGTATCCATAGCACCAAAGATAATAAGCAGTCAATGAAGGGGGAGGAAACTCACAGACATTAGAAATGGTTCTGCAAATGCGCTCTTACAGCAAACCTTCTATAAATCTGGACTAACGGAAAAGATGCCATCTTTATAGGTCCTTCCTTAGGAAGCAAAGAAAGTGCATCTAACAATTCAAAAAAGTTTTAAAAAACTTTGCCACTACCAAGAGATTTGTTTTAAAAATAGGTCTTTTTTTTTTTTTTTACAAGTAGGCCAATTGTATGTAAATGGACTCTTAAAAGCTCAGGAAAACTACTTTTTCCTCTGAAGTAGTTAAGATCTACAAAGAATGAGTGGCTGGCCTCCAGCCTTGAGATGACTTTGTGTTCCGGCCATAATTAATAAAGGTAGGAGGAGAGGGGGATAAACATGTGTTGAACACTGATTCTATCAGGCTTTTACATACATTACTTATTTTATCCTTTCCAGACCCCTGTCATATCTACAGGATTTACTAGCCTCATCCTAAGGAAGACACCCAAGGCTTCCAGAGGTTTTAGCATAACTAGATCAGGGCTGTCTGTGACTGGACTCTGTTGTACCCTGACTCTTCCTTCTGCCCCTACTCCCAACCTGCTCCATCTCAATTTACTGTTTTATAGCCTGGTGTCACTGGGCTTCCCTGGTGGCTAATATGGTAAAGAATCTGCCTGCAATGCAGGAAAACCGGGTTCAATCCCTGGGTAGGGAAGATCCCCTGAAGAAGGAAATGGCTACCTGCTCCAGTATTCTTGCCTGGAGAATTTCACAGACAGAGGAACCTGGTGGGCTACAGTCCATGGGGTCACAAAGAGCAACACACACACACATACACCCTAGTGTCACCAAGAACTTCTTCCGTTAACACCTCACTTGACTCCATCTGGATGGTACGCCTTGTCTGGCAAAGACGCTGTGGTCTTCACGTGCCCTTACTGTTACTCCTGGAGCAGGTTATCTACTAAGATCATTGGCCACTGCTAACAGGGTTACTCTAGTGACTTTTTTCCTAGTTGTAAATGTCTGTGGATTTCAATGATTTATTGGACTACCCATTCTATTTTACCACAATGTGTGTCATTTTTTCATTTGAGGGTATCATTTTGTTACTTCACATTGATCCTGTGTGCATATTTTGTTCACATTTAGAAATAATAAGAACATTTTGAAATGATGAACAGAAACAGACTTAACCATCAGAACAATGACTTGATTTTTGACATGATCAATCTCTTTGAACTGAAATTCACCATGACATAAGGTTTCTGGCCTGAGGAATGGTCTCTGCTTCTTAGAGGAATATTCCCAATCTTGTTCCTGACTCCCTAGGTCTCTATCCATCCCAACTTTAAAACGGTGAAAAAAAATTTAATTACTCTGCTCCAACCCCACCCCCACCCCTCTTTTCAGCTGAATGCTAGAATGATAAATAAATTCATGGGCCTAAGAATGGACTCGATGGACGTGAGTCTGAGTGAACTCCGAGAGACGGTGATGAACAGGGAGGCCTGGCGTGCTGCGATTCATGGAGTCGCAAAGAGTCGGACACGACTGAGCGACTGAACTGAACTGAAGAATTCTTCGGGTACAGGGTAGATCTACATTCTAAGATGTTACTAGCAGCTTTTCCCAATCCTACATACTCAAACCAAGAAATACCAGCAAAACCATGAGCTATTCCTGTTTCATTATAACATTATAACATCACTCTTGCTGTTCAGTTGCTCAGTTGTGTCCAACTCTTTGTGACCCCATGGATGATAGCGCGCCAGGCTCCTCTGTCCAAGGGATTTCCCAGGCAAGAATATTGGAGTGGGTTGCCATTTCCTCCTCCGGGGGTCTTCTTGACCCAGGGATCGAACCCATGTCCCTTGCATTGGCAGGCAGATTCTTTACCACTGAGGTAAAGCCCAAGGCTCTAACTTAGAAACAACAAAAAGTAAAGCTTTTGACTCCTAGACTCGGGCCCTGCATGCCACACTGAAAGCTGAAAACTGCCTTGTCTCCCTTTATGGTTGAACTATGGACCTTCGTAAAATGCTGACGGACCTTTGCTCGAGCAGCACAGAATGAGAGGGTTCACGTAATGAACTTTAAAATGACTGGTGATAGTATCTAGAAGGCCAGGCCTGAGACACGTTTCTGGTTTGGACTGTGGCCAACACAAACAGAATACATCATAAGTCATCTCTGCGATTCCAGTACCATGGCTAGGAGATGCCTCAGCATCAGCAGGATGTGTGATGCTTGATATGGAAGCCTGTAGATGCTTCCACGTCAGGGACAAGCAACGGCTGTGTGTTCAGCCCTGCGAGGGGGCTCTGTGTGAGGAAGAACCAAGCCGTGTTAAGCACCTTCTGAGATCAAGTAGTCGTGTGTGTTCAATCCACAGGCCTAATTCTGTAACAAGCAGTTTGGCCAGTCAAGAGAAATTCTCAAGCATTCAGTGGTTCTAAGTGGAGCCTGAGTGTTTTTCCAAATAAAAGTTTGCCATTCTGGCCAAGGAATTTCTCTTCCTATAGGGACCACACAGCTATACGCTCTCAGTCTCCTAAAGCCACATCTTGACTGAGCAGGACTCGAATGCCCTTCTGTGTCAATCCCAGCCTTCTAGCTCCATCCACAAAGGCCAAAAACCCCATCTCAAGCTATCCCAGAAAATAAACTTCAGGGAACATGAAAGGACACACAAAACATTCTTCTCCCATCTCCGTTCACTGTCCAGGATTTGTACTTCAACTTTTGAAGGCATCTTTTGCCCTGACCACATCTCAGGTCTCTGGTTGGCAGGGCAATGCACCAGGGAAGTTCTTGCCACCCAAATATTCTCTGGCCTGAATGGGATGGTTTTGCCTTTAAAGTTGGAACCAAATTCTTCAACAATTAGAGATTATTGGCTCCACCGCTTTTTCAAGAAACCAGAAAAGTACTAAGCCATCTAGAATGAAAAGTGCAGGGGGTATGGGGGTCTTCTTGACCCAGGGATCGAACCCATTCCCTTGCATTGGCAGGCAGATTCTTTACCACTGAGGTAAAGCCCAAGGCTCTAACTTAGAAACAACAAAAAGTAAAGCTTTTGACTCCTAGACTCGGGCCCTGCATGCCACACTGAAAGCTGAAAACTGCCTTGTCTCCCTTTATGGTTGAACTATGGACCTTCGTAAAATGCTGACGGACCTTTGCTCGAGCAGCACAGAATGAGAGGGTCCACGTAATGAACTTTAAAATGACTGGTGATAGTATCTAGAAGGCCAGGCCTGAGACACGTTTCTGGTTTGGACTGTGGCCAACCCAAACAGAATACATCATAAGTCATCTCTGCGATTCCAGTACCATGGCTAGGAGATGCCTCAGCATCAGCAGGATGTGTGATGCTTGATATGGAAGCCTGTAGATGCTTCCACGTCAGGGACAAGCAACGGCTGTGTGTTCAGCCCTGCGAGGGGGCTCTGTGTGAGGAAGAACCAAGCCGTGTTAAGCACCTTCTGAGATCAAGTAGTCGTGTGTGTTCAATCCACAGGCCTAATTCTGTAACAAGCAGTTTGGCCAGTCAAGAGAAATTCTCAAGCATTCAGTGGTTCTAAGTGGAGCCTGAGTGTTTTTCCAAATAAAAGTTTGCCATTCTGGCCAAGGAATTTCTCTTCCTATAGGGACCACACAGCTATACGCTCTCAGTCTCCTAAAGCCACATCTTGACTGAGCAGGACTCGAATGCCCTTCTGTGTCAATCCCAGCCTTCTAGCTCCATCCACAAAGGCCAAAAACCCCATCTCAAGCTATCCCAGAAAATAAACTTCAGGGAACATGAAAGGACACACAAAACATTCTTCTCCCATCTCCGTTCACTGTCCAGGATTTGTACTTCAACTTTTGAAGGCATCTTTTGCCCTGACCACATCTCAGGTCTCCGGTTGGCAGGGCAATGCACCAGGGAAGTTCTTGCCACCCAAATATTCTCTGGCCTGAATGGGATGGTTTTGCCTTTAAAGTTGGAACCAAATTCTTCAACAATTAGAGTTATTGGCTCCACCGCTTTTTCAAGAAACCAGAAAAGTACTAAGCCATCTAGAATGAAAAGTGCAGGGGGTAATATTTTCTTAATATTAACTGCAAGCGGCAACAATCAAACACACAAGATTGAACATTGGGGGTTGAACCAGGCTCTTTTCAGTGTTACAAGCAACTGAAATCTAGCACAAGTTTGCTCTAAATAGATGCAGAGAATGCTTGATGACTAAATGAACCCAGGGACTTAGGTACTTGTATTCAAAGATCTCTCCTTCTGGCTATAGAATCAAACAGTGAAAGAAACAATCATGATTGAGGGTGATCTGAGTGTGTTCATGGTGACAGAGGACCCCAGAAGGGGGAAACTTAACCTGCTTTCTGGGCCAGAGGAGTCAGAGAAAGGCTTCCTAAGGAGATGACACTGAATAGGAGGTAAGATTTTTTTTAAAAGGAAGAGATATGGCTTCTGTCCTTCTGGAGCCTCTTAAGATCCTGAAGGAAAGAAAAGGGATCTCACTTGAAAGTACAAGTCAGAATGAGCATAAAAGTTAAGCATGTGGTCAAGACAGTGAGTGCTGAAGGCATCAGGAGAGAGGGGAGCTGAGATTAACGTGGGCTGGCTGGGGGACTGGGTGGCAATGGCAGAGGGGCTCCGCAGTCCCCTGCCTTTTGTCAGGCAGAATGTACAAGAGCCAGAGCAGAGTGGGTGGGAGAGAAACCCCAGATTTCCTGTCCTCTTGCTGGGAATGCAGGCATTTAGAGGAGGGAAGGAGTCCAGAGAAGGAGAAAACAGAAGAAAAATAAGCAAACACTTATTAAACATCTGTGTAGGCACTGGGGCAGTACTTATTCCATCTTTTGTGGACTTCATAGAGTACTGATGGAAAAGAAACTGATAAAAATAATCAGAAGGGGAAGATGCAAGAAAAAATGTTTCTGCTCTGGAGGGGGTGAGCACCTCTAGCTATATATGTCAGGGAAGGCTTGAGAGAGGAGGGAGTCATGTTCGAGCGGGGCCTTGATGGAGAGCAGAGGCTGGGAGCCAGAGAAAGCAAGGCTGTGGAGAGAGGGAGGGAGTGAGGGCAGTGGGCAAGAGCCATACAGCTGTTGGGGACACGCAAGACACCAGCACTGATGCCCCTCCCAGCGTGTCCCACATGCGTCTGCTGCTACAGCGTCATCCCTTCGGCTTCCTCACTTCCCCGTGTTCCTTAGTGGGGTCATCTCGGAGGCAGGAAGTTCTTCCTTCTGCAGGATTGCCCTGCACATGACATGGTGTTTACCAACATAGGCCCTTGCCCAGTAAATGTCAGCTGCATCCCCTAATCATCAGGGCAACGAAAAACAGCACCCATATATCCAACACTGAGGGTGCTTGAAGCATCTTTACATCATGGACTTCATAACCATCATGTTAACAAATACCTCTCCAAGTCCCTCCTCCCCTGATACTCCTACAGCTCAGCTTAAGGGGAAAATCTGTGTTCAGAGCTGGGCTTCCTGAAGTATGAAGTGACCCAGCAGGGCAGGGAACATGTCAGTGAGGAGCTGGGATGGGCAGGGGGTGGTCTCCCGGGGTTCCAATTTTGTATCACTATTTCTTTCTCCATAAATAGACACCACCTCAGATCTGGCAAAAAGCAGACACAAGATGATGGATTTCCATCAGAGACGGATGGGAAGGATGATCCCAATAGTTGAGTATTTAGCTCTCCCTTCTATTTCTTTACTTTCAAAATAATGCTTCAGTGTACACACCTTTAAGCTTAAATATTTTCCCCCTTTTGTATTATTTCCTTAAGTTACACTTCTTTCTTGGTAGGGCCCAAATGTGAGTTTTCTGTCCATTCCTCCAGAGTGCCTAACAGGACCCAGCAATAAGAATATAATCAAATGACAGCCTCACCCTGCCGACTTGCTCAGACTAGCTCCTAGGCCACACATTCATAATTACCAGACACTGTGGGTGACTGTGACTAGCAGCGGCAAAGAGGATGGAAAGGATGTAACTGTCAGAGGGGCAGAAGCCAGAGGCTGCCAGAAAACCATGGCTCCCAATCCAGACTCAAGCTCCTCGAGGCCACGGATACCTGACTGATTTCCTTTTGCCTCTCCTATATGTGAAGAAGTAGAAGGCAAAGATGCAGAAATGTCTGCAAATCCACTGACACTCCTCTCATTAAAAGGCAGTGTCTGTGTCTTCATTCCTTGTTCCTGGAGGGGCCTCTGGGACTGTTCTGATGAACAGGACGTTGCAGAAGTGCCACATGTGAGCGACTTCTGAGGCTAGATTAGAAACGGCTACATAGCCTCTGCTAGTCTCTCTTGGCACAGTTCCTCTTCGAGCCTCCAAGCACCATGTAAGAAGGCCAGTTTCTCTGAGGCCATCATGTGGAGATTCTATGGAGACAGAGAGAAACAATCGTTCTTAGAGCCCCAGCTGTTTCAACCACCAGCTGTCTGAATCCTCTCAGACCAGACACTAGATTTGTGAATGACAACGCCCTCAAGATAACCCCAACCCCAGCTACATCTGACTGCAACCACATGAGACCCTGAGCAAGAAACAGAGATAGAGTCCAGTCAACTTACAGAATCGTTATTAGTAAGTGACAATTGTTCGAAGCCATTAAGTTTGGATTGGTTTGTTACCCAGCAATAGATAACTGATAAATAGTCTCACTTGAAATTCTAAGGAATGAAATAAATTCTCCAGAATCGCAGATATTGATGGAAGACATGCCTTGTGACAGAGTCTGGGTTAGGAAGAGCAGGCAATGATTCATCCACAGCTGCTGCTTTCAAGGGGCTTTCAAGGGGCTTCCAAGGGAGATAGGAAAAGGACACAGATTATTAGAGATATTTAAGAAGAGAGCAACAAGAAAGGCACAGAGAACAGTATACTCTCAGAGAATTCTGGATGAATTTGCTCTGATGATGGACTAGCAAAGGTAGCCGGGTGTCCTTCAGATGGGAAACTCTATGGAATGAAGTGAAAATAAGCATAAGAATTTTAATTCTACTACACAGTTAGGTTATTGAACATAGAAAGCATGACTCCATTACTTGCCATAGAACAGGAGCTTTTGAACTATGTGTTTTGTTGGCTGGATATATATGGACAGTACTAGGGGGCCAGCTAGAATGGATGGAAGGCATTAGGGAGCCAGCCTGCAAAGAGTACTGGCTGGTTTGAAGAACTAGAGGTCCAGGGATCAAGTACTGGCTGTGTGACCTTGGGCAAATCACTTCACATCTATAGTTTTCAGTTTCCCCATCTGTCTAATGAGAGGATAGGACTAAGAGAGCTCTGAGGTTTGTTCCCAATTCAAAGCTTCCAGGGGGCACAAAAGAGGAAGTATGAACATTCACCTCTTTGTTCACTAGGTCATCTCTGTAATCAAACAAACACACATGCTTGAGAGACTCAACCTATGTCTACTAAGACTCTGCATGTAGTAGAAGCTAGCTCAAGCTAATTTAAGAGGGTGAGGAGGGACTGATGAGGTGGATGGGGAATTTAACATAGGATGCAAAGGTTTCTATGGCATTATGGCAAAGCATCCAGAGGAACAGGAACCAGGACTGGAAAGCTGCTGGGAATCAGGTCAAGACTCTCCCTCCCATCCCCAATCTCTGATTTTCTCTATGAGTCTACTCAAATCTCCTCTCTTTTGCAAACCAGCTTTCTTGGCTTTTCGACACACAACACAGATCCATTGCGTGGCCCCCACATTCATCTCAGGGCACTACCAGCAACTCATAAACATTGTTTGTCTCTGAATTCCAATTCCAAATTCTCAGGAAAGAGAGTCTGGCTGGCTCAATGTGGTTATGGGCATCTCCTTCCTAATCCAATCAACTCTCCCCAGAGAGGTAGGGTTATATAACATAAGCATGACTGTTGAAGACCCATCTCAGTGGGTCCAGGGAGCAGTTAACAGATAATGGGGCAGTTACTGTAAAGTAGGCAGGCTCCTTCAGAGCTGTCTATTACAAAATTCAAGAAAATGAAAGAACTATTGTGTAGATTATAAGAAGGATAACAATTCTCTAACTTAAGCTCCTTCTTCATGTGCACTGAAATCCTTTCCAAAACCACTTCAGAAACTGACCACTTTCATGGAAAAACAGTTACTTTCCACTCTCACCCAGACCCTGTATAATTATTGTTTTCTAGCACATTTAGGATGAACCCTGTGAACAGTAAAGCAATGCCAGTTTACAAGGAGACCTTCAAACTTGGGGTTGCCAGGGCCTCCTTTCTTGCCACTTTATCACATGAAGTGACTTGAAAAACATAAACAAATGCCTCCTCTGAACTCCACACCAATAACTACAAGCTACTGAGGGGTTTGGGTATCACTTTAGAAGCCACACTGTTTGTGGACAGTCCAGCAAGAGAATAAAGTCAAACCATTAGGGAGATTCTACAGAAAGGTAGCTGCCTCAAGACTAATGCTTTTGAAAAAAGGAAAAGCAGTTATTTTTTGACATTTTGACAATCACTTTCAGATCTGGTTCTTATTAGTCCCATTTTTGCCTTTAAAAGCTTTTCTTTTTTTTCCTTCCTTACTGAAAATATCAGGAAATTTAGAACAGAAACTTACAAT
Organism: Madoqua kirkii; assembly: GCA_006408675.1. Lineage (NCBI taxonomy): Eukaryota > Metazoa > Chordata > Mammalia > Artiodactyla > Bovidae > Madoqua > Madoqua kirkii. The sequence continues at coordinate 12,209 of SJYC01027566.1, read as the reverse complement.
AAAACATGTCCCCTGACCCTCTGATCTATCAATCTTTTATATAAACAAAAAAACTTAGAGAAGCCTGGAAGAAGGCATTTCTTGGGAGTTACCTGATGTTAGTTGCTGTATTGATCATTACCTTGCAATTGCTTTGGGGGAAATGTAGAACAGAGAGAACAGGAGAAGGCAGAGAACGAGTGTGCAAGAGTATATGTACATGTGTACGTGGCTGTGTGCAAAACAGAGAAAAATAGAACTCAGTAACTCACTTTAGCTATAAATGCTTTAAAATCTTACAGATGCCAACAGGACACCCTCTTGCATAGTTTTTCTCCAATCCTTCCATTTTTGTAAGCTATGCTATTCACAAATGAGATATTCAAGAAACACCAGTTCGGAAATAAAAACGTGCATACCACCAGTGGAAAAGCAAACAAAAGCAGCTAATGTACTGTAGCTAAAAAATTTTCAAACAAAGTGGCAGTAATTTACTGCCCTTGCTCTTAGCTGGACCCCATGAACATAATCAGAACCTCCAGGACTGATGGGAAAGTATGATTTACAGTAAGTCTCAAGATAATAAAAGAAAATGAAAAAGCAAATTGTGCATGAACATGAAAGCTGTATTTCTTCTACTTTCAGCAACTGAATCAAATTTCCAGCCAGAATTTCAGAGTGAAATTTAGAAGTCCCTCAAGAAGCAAACTATGAGCCAAGCAGCACCCACACTCGGACACCCCAGCATGCCTGAATGACCTAATGAATGTGGAGATGACAGTGATTGGGAAGATGCACACCACACCACAGCCTGCGTAGCTGTAAAGAGGTAGGCAGCCCTGGGTTTCAGTTCTGACTGTGTCGCTTGCTGTCAAATGTCCCTGGGCAAATGTACCTCTCAGCTCTATTAATACCTGCTGCCTCAGATTGTTACGTGGATTAAATGATATGAAGTATATAAAGCTCTTGGGAGAGTGTTCAGCACATGTTACTTTCAATAAATTCTGTTATAAATTATAACTACTACCCTTTGTTAAATGAGTTAGTATAGTTAAAGAACTTAAAATAGTACCTGATACATAATAAAGTATTTATATAGGTAAGTGCCAATATTTATTACTATACAATAAAACCTCAGTAAATTGGTATGTTTAGATAATGGGGTGACAAAGTTAATTTCTTTTCATCTTAAAAACCTCCTCTTCAGTATTCCAAGTTGTTGAAAGTCCTTTTGAAATATATTAGTCTGCTTTCCAGGGTTAGTAAATATAATAGGTTAAGTATCCATTTAAAACTTTTTATACTGGATCTTGCATGACTCCAGGAACATACATCAGAAGCTTTGGATTCCAGTACCAACTCTTACGTCTGCCAGCTGTGTAAATTTAGGCCTCACTACATTCATCCGTATGTGAGGACGAGGATATCTGTCATGCTTTTCCCCTGATAGTTTTGATAACTACATTGGTTATTATTGCTCTTTAGGAAGCCTGTTTCTAGGGATGCATAGACATAGGGTATAAAGATTCTAGATTGGGCCAGGGATATTGTGGTTTAATTGTGGTAAAATATATGTAACATAAAATTTACCATTTAAACCATTTTTAAGTGTACAATTCTGGAGAAGGAAATGGCAACCCACTCCAGGGTTCTTGCCTGGAGAATCCCAGGGACAGAGGAGCCTGGTGGGCTGTCATCTATGGGGTCGCACAGAGTCAGACACAACTGAAGCAGCTTAGCAGTAGCAGCAGCAAGTGTACAATTCAGTGGCATTAAGTACATTAATGTTAGTGCAACCATCATCACCATCCACCCAAAGAATGTTCTTCATATTCCCCAACTAAGACTTAGTTCCCATTAAATAACAATTCCCCATTCTCCCTTCTTCCCCACCCCTGGAAACCATCATTCTACTTTCTCTATCAATTTGACTACTCTAGGTGTCTCATATGACGGCTTCCCTGGTAGCTCAGTTGGTAAAGAATCCGCCTGCAATGCAGGTGTCCCATATAAGTGGAAAAATACAGGATATTGCTTTTTCAATAAATCCCTTATTTATTTTCTTACTTTTCCCATCTTTGTCTTGAAAGGTTGAGTGCAGAATACAATGTCAGTTAATTGAAGATTTCATTTTGTGGGTTCAAATTCTTGAGATTTTCAACCCAACTGTGATTTAGCAGTAAAGACACATTGCCGTGATAGTATGATGTGACCAATGACTCAGTCTGGTCTCAAACACAAATTTGGAACACTTCTCAGAGGCTAGGCAATGAGGACAAGGGAATGGGATCTTGTCCCATTTCCACCACACAAGTACTGTTTGATTAAATCCTTTTCCTCTCTGAGTCATGTCTGTTAAACTTGAGGCTGACTAGGTTAAATGATCCCAAAGTAGTGTCAACTTCATAGTCAAATGTTTTGATGATATTCTTCTCTTCAGTTCAGTTCAGTTCAGTTCAGTCTTTGAAACCCCATGGATTGCAGCATGCTAGGCTTCCCTGTCCATCACCAACTCCCAGAGCTTGCTCAAACTCATATCCATCGAGTCAGTGATGCCATCCAACCATCATATCCTCTGTCATCCCCTTCTCTTCCTGCCTTCAATCTTTATCAGCATCAGGGTTTTTTTTTTTCCCCAATGAAGCAGTTCTTCGCATCAGAAGGCCAAAGTGTTAGAGTTTCAGCTTCAGCATCAGTCCTTCCAATAAATATTCAGGACTCACTTTCTTTTGGATTGACTGGTTCCAGTCAGATTGACTGGTGTGATCTTGCCTTGGAATTTACTAAAAAATATCATTCTCTCTCTCCACCTCCATCAAGGGACCCCGTACTTTGTATAAAACAAATGGAACAAGAGGAGCATTTCTGTGATATTTTTCCTGGGAAAATAAATCAGAGGCAAAGAGAAAAAAACCAGCAACAATAAAGAACTGAACTACTTTTAGATGTTTCTGGCACTTCATTCAATGTTGTCATCTCTTCTCTGACCAGGGTGAAGTGGAGGTGTTGTGGGGCAAAAGACAGAATAGAGAGGATTCTTCATAGCACATGCCAAAATGCTGAAAAAGCATGCATTCACATACACATACACCCCCACACAAGTGAAGGCCTTGCTCAAATTCAAGACTATGACTTCATACAGGAAAGAGAACATTGAGTTAAACTATCTGAATTGAGAAGATAGAGATATACAATCATTTAAAAATTATTTCTAAACTTATACTAACGGGATTCTAATGTCTAATATTATTGAGTACAAAAAGCAGGATAGCCAAATATAAAATATCATAGGCCAAAACAGCTACATATTTGGAGTGAACAACTATCCTTATCATTCATAAACGTCCCAACTTGGATGCATTTGTATGAGGAGACATTTCTGGTCTGATAAGAGCCTGACTCTAGAAGAAGAACAAGACCTAAGTTCTTATGGAGGAGACATAGTCACACATGAATCACCCTGAAAAACTGTGGCTGCTTCAGAACACTGGCTGTGTGCAGCAGGAGCTGCCAGTGAAGGGGTTCAGCGTATGGGCCCCTACTTTCAACATGGAATGTAATCAGGATAGCAAAACTAAGTACCTTATCCATCTGACTTCTTATATATTTTGTCATTTTTTTCCCCAGATGAAATAGCCCTTGTTTGAAAACTGTTGCCATTATCTAGTCTAGGCTAGAAAACTGTTGCCACCATCTAGCCTCAGTTCAGTTCAGTTGTTCAGTTGTGTTCAACTCTTTGTGACCCCATGGAATGCAGCATGCCAGGCTTCCCTGTCCATCACCAACTCCCGGAGCTTGCTCAAACTCATGTCCATTGAGTTGGTGATGCCATCTAACCATCTCATCCTCTGTCGTCCCCTTCTCCTCCTGCCCCCAATCCTTCCCAGCACCAGAGTCTTTTCCAATGAGTCAACTCTTCGCATGAGGTGGCCAAAGTACTGGAGTTTCAGCTTCAGCATCATTCCTTCCAAAGAAATCCCAGGGTTGATCTCCTTCAGAATGGACTGGTTGGATCTCCTTGCAGTCCAAGGGACTCTCAAGAGTCTTCTCCAACACCACAGTTCAAAAGCATCAATTCTTCGGCGCTCAGCTTTCTTCACAGTCCAACTCTCATTCCCCTTCTCCTCCTGCCCCCAATCCTTCCCAGCACCAGAGTCTTTTCCAATGAGTCAACTCTTCGCATGAGGTGGCCAAAGTACTGGAGTTTCAGCTTCAGCATCATTCCTTCCAAAGAAATCCCAGGGTTGATCTCCTTCAGAATGGACTGGTTGGATCTCCTTGCAGTCCAAGGGACTCTCAAGAGTCTTCTCCAACACCACAGTTCAAAAGCATCAATTCTTCAGTGCTCAGCTTTGTCTAAGGTCCAACTGACATCCACACATGACTACTAGAAAAACCATAGCTTTTATTGACAGACCTTTGTCGGCAAAGTAATGTCTCTGCTTTCTAATATGCTGTCTAGGTTGGTCACAGCTTTTCTTTCAAGGAACAAGCATCTTTTAATTTCATGACTGCAGTCACCATCTGCAGTGATTTTGGAGCCCAAGAAAGTTTGATAGTCTGGGTATTTCCAAAGCTGTTTCCACCAGACAGCTTCATAAATATGAACTAATGGAACCTCTAACACATGAAATACTTTAATGATAATTTGCAATAATTTTAATGAGTTTTATAATGTATCTTTTCTAAAAAAGAATGACAGAAGATAGGTTTTATAGGTCTATTCCCACTAAATCAATGTCAGGGATTGAGAATCTCTGAGTTATAGCATTTTAGAAATAGAAAAGACTTAAGTATTAATTAGATCAATTTCCCCAAAGCATTCCTTCACTACTCCCTCCCCGGGATGGGTCTCCATCCCTAACTCTTTTGTCTCTTTTTTTCTCTTTTATATTTTATCCTACCTCCTTTCGAAGAAAATGATCTGCCTTTCTGGGTGCCTGGTGTCCCCCGCCAGTGTTCAGAAGTTGTTTTGTGGAAGTTGCTCAGCATTCAAATGATCTTTTGAAGAATTTGTGGGGGACAAAGTAGTCTCCCCATCCTATTCCTCTGCCATCTTAGGACTGCTCCTTCCCTCAAAGAATTCCTGATATAGCATTTGTGAAAAATGTTCACGTAGTCTGCTTAAATACATTTAGGGGGAGGGAAGTTGGTTCTTCATGAAGGAATGAGTGAAGGAGACTAACTCATGGGATTACACTAGGTCCTTAGACTTTGGGAACTTTAGTTTTAGCATCTATAAAGGAAGAGAACTATTTTACAAGGCTATGTGAGAGGAGAAATAATGTGTGAAGAGCAACTCTCAAGCTCTTGGTTATCAATGAACATCAATTTTTTTTCCCTTTTTCATTTTTTTTTATTAAAAAGGTCTTTCATATACTGCACTAAATTTTACTTCTTTGTAACTTTAATCTGGTAGTCTCAATTCAAAACTGTCAGGGAACATAGAACCATTTTCTCTCTCCCCTCTGTAAGGCACCACTTCCAAAATTTGAACAGTCATGAGGCTTCCTGTGTCTTCTCTTCTTCAGCCTGCTGCTGCTGCTGCTAAGTCACTTCAGTCGTGTCCAACTCTGTGTGACCCTCTTAGAGCTAAAGAATAACTCAAGTCATACCCTTAGGGAGTACCAATAGAATTAGGAGTAGGTTAGTTGAGAGAATATTAAGGCAGAGTCTCTGCTTTCAAGAGGCCTGAATGTATAATGTAGTCTGGGTAAAAGAGGGACTAAATCAAAGTGTTATTATTGTGTAAGAGATGGAGCAACTAAATTTGATGGGAAAATCAAAGAAGCCTTCATGGAAAGTGATATTTGTGTTGGATACTCAAGAACTGGAAGGATTTTGAAAGGCAGAAAGCTTATGCTGGGGGAATAACATAAGCAAAAGCATGGAGAAGTGAAAATATAAGAGATGACTAAAGAAGGCTGCTGTGGACTGAATTGTATCCTCCTAAAATCCATATGTTGAAGCCTTTACTTCCAGTGAGACTGTATTTGGTGGCAAGGCTTTCAGGATATAAGGTTAAATGAGGTCTTGAGTGGGGACCTCATCAGATAGGACTGGTGGCCTTATACAGAGCAGAATCTCTGTCTCCCTCCTCTTTTTCCTCCCTCTCTGCTATTTGTTGGCACAGTGAAAAGGCAACCTTTGCAAGTCAGGAAGAACATCATCACCAGAAACAGATCCCTCATGGACCTCAGTCTCAGTCTTTCCAGTCTTTAGAACTATGAGAGGATAAATTTCCACTGTTCAAGCCACACAGTCTATGATATTTATGACAGCAGCCCCCACAGACTAATACAAAGGGCAACTACTGAGGCCAATCAATGAGTAAAGACCTAAGAGAAAAGTGGATGGGTATACTGACCAGCTGGCAAGAGGAACTGTAAATGGCCAGACTTTGGAGACAGAGAGCCTAATGCTCAAATCTTGGTTTTGCTGCTTTATTGTTTGACCTTAGGCTAGTTTCTCAACCTCTTTGAACTTATGCCTCTTCTTTGTTAATGGTAGAAAGAGATAATATATAATATATGTAAGACTACTTATGATATATATTATTATTGATAACATATGTAAGCACTACTACCTGGCATATGGAAGGTACTTTATAAATGCTAAAAATTATTATATTATTGTAATTACTGTTAACATAAAACTGGCACTGAGGTAAGACTTTAGAGAGATAGAAGATGTTCAGTGATCTGAATACACCTTAAAAGTATCCACCAGCTAAAAGATGATGCATATTCTCTATTCTTAATGATCCTGAATGGTGGTCACATCTCCTAGAATGCCACTAATAGAATCTAATTCTGAACAAGGAATTGTTATTTGAAGAACAGCAGGAACTATAGGAGAAAATGAACATGCAATTTTGACATTCATGTGGTTTAAGGAAAGAAATTTGGGGCATGGCAGGATGTATCCTTGATATGCTTTCTGCTATTCAAACTTCTATGCATTCTATAATACCCAGTTCAAATGCCACCACCTCCATAAAGCCTTATCCACAACTCACTCATATTTTCTATTTTTACCCTCTCCTTTTAGTCTGTTTCTCCCATGAGACTGTGAGCATTTTGAAGACAGGCACATATTACTTACCACCGTTTCTGGTACATAGTTCAACAAACAGTTTTCAAATGCATTAATGGGACAAATAGGAATGCTGAATTTTAAAAGTTCAGAGAAACAGAAAGAAACTCAAAAACATGATCCCCACTTATATACAAGAGTAAGAGAGATAGCTCTCCATACTGGCAACAAGAAAAGATATAATCAGGTTGGGGGCTCTGTCTATATCCTTTCCCAGCCAACAGTCATATCAGTGTCTTAGATGAGGACTAAATGAATAAGATACAAAGGTGGAAGCTTTTAATTATGCTAAATGATAACATCAAATAATATGATAAATGAAGTATATTCAAATAAAATATGAATACTGGGTACTAGATCCAATAAAGGGAATTGGATACAAAAGGAATACAGTGAGTACTGTGATGTAAAATACTCATTGTACAAGTATGAAAAAGGAGAAATCCAAGTAAATGGCAAAAATATAGAAGTTCACAGGAAGCGTAGCTAGCTGTAAATTTTTCGAAAGTCAATAATAAGATGACGCTACCCAAAGGCTTAGAATTTTGGCTGAAAGAATAAAAATGCAAAAGGAGGAGATGGCGCTGCTGCATCTTATGTGGCCCAAGGTCTACCAGGAATACTGTGTGTTCACTCCAGGAAGCCATCTCCTATGAGGGAAGGATCTAGAAAACAAGTTAGGAGGGAAAATAATGAAAAGAACAGTAACTGTTTAGGCTGAGAAAGAGAAGATTCTGTGGGCAATAACATAACGAGAAGGCACTACCACAGTCATGCATGTTCTCCCCTAATCATTAAGGTTATCTCAAGACATCTAGGTGTCCATATGCCAGATCCTCTACCTAAGAACAGAAAAGACCCCCAGAGACTATCTGTCATTTTATTCCAAAGTTCAAAGCAATATTGGAACTAATGAAGACATCTATGTAACAATAAGTTTCATAACAGATTACTGAAGTTATTATCAATGGCATTGATTTTGACCCTTGCTTCTCTTCAATGTACTTACAAACATCAGGAGATGTACTATGCCTTTCTATATTAATCACAGGTTATAAAACACTGCTTCAAACAGTACACAGACATCTTAGATGCTTCAGTTCAGTTCAGTCACTCAGTCATGTCTGACTTTTTGCAACCCCATGAATCGCAGCATGCCAGGCCTCCCTGTCCATCACCAACTCCCAGAGTTCACTCAGATTCACATTCATCGAGTCAGTGATGCCATCCAGCCATCTCATCCTCTGTCGTCCCCTTCTCCTCCTGCCCCCCAGTCCCTCTCAGCATCAGAGTCTTTTCTAATGAGTCAGCTCTTCGCATGAGGTGGCCAAAGTACTGGAGTTTCAGCTTTAGCATCAAGAACTAAAGAAATCTTGAGTCTTAATTAGGTCATAAATGACAACACACAACTGTTCAGCTTAAGTGCTCACAGTTAGAATGTGTAATAATAGGAATTTTTGAATCCCTGTTTTATAGATGATAAAAAATTAGACTCCAAGAGGTTAAGTAATTTACTGAAGACCATACAGCTATTGAGCACCAGGGTGGAAACAAGGCCAATATGACTCTGAAGAGCAGCTTTCATCCACTTTTCTGACAAGGTGTAGACACGGTAGGAAGTGTGAAAATGAAAGCTAGTTGGTTCAGCCTAAGAACTGTCTTCCATATGCCAGATCCTCTACCTAAGAACAGAAAAGACCCCCAGAGACTATCTGTCATTTTATTCCAAAGTTCAAAGCAATATTGGAACTAATGAAGACATCTATGTAACAATAAGTTTCATAACAGATTACTGAAGTTATTATCAATGGCATTGATTTTGACCCTTGCTTCTCTTCAATGTACTTACAAACATCAGGAGATGTACTATGCCTTTCTATATTAATCACAGGTTATAAAACACTGCTTCAAACAGTACACAGACATCTTAGACGCTTCAGTTCAGTTCAGTCACTCAGTCATGTCTGACTTTTTGCAACCCCATGAATCGCAGCATGCCAGGCCTCCCTGTCCATCACCAACTCCCAGAGTTCACTCAGATTCACATTCATCGAGTCAGTGATGCCATCCAGCCATCTCATCCTCTGTCGTCCCCTTCTCCTCCTGCCCCCCAGTCCCTCTCAGCATCAGAGTCTTTTCTAATGAGTCAGCTCTTCGCATGAGGTGGCCAAAGTACTGGAGTTTCAGCTTTAGCATCAAGAACTAAAGAAATCTTGAGTCTTAATTAGGTCATAAATGACAACACACAACTGTTCAGCTTAAGTGCTCACAGTTAGAATGTGTAATAATAGGAATTTTTGAATCCCTGTTTTATAGATGATAAAAAATTAGACTCCAAGAGGTTAAGTAATTTACTGAAGACCATACAGCTATTGAGCACCAGGGTGGAAACAAGGCCAATATGACTCTGAAGAGCAGCTTTCATCCACTTTTCTGACAAGGTGTAGACACGGTAGGAAGTGTGAAAATGAAAGCTAGTTGGTTCAGCCTAAGAAAGACCGTCTTAACCTTAGAACTTCTCAAAAGGAAGAGTAGAGTAGGCTTCTATAATGTCACTAAAGAAAGTGTTCATGTAAAAGCTTCCTAATCAGAAAGTGTTCATATAGAAGTCAGTGTAGAATCATGTATGAGGCTTTTAGAAGAGAGTTAGGAATCAGCTAGAAGACTGGGTTATATGATATTGTTGTTCAGTCGCTGAGTCCTGTCTGACACTTTGCAACCCCATGAATAGCAGAACACCAAGCTCCTCTGTCCTCCACTGTGTCCTGGAGTTTGCTCAGACTCATGGCCCATTGAGTCGGTGATCCTGTCTAACCATCTCCATCTTCTGCTGCCCACTTCTCCTTTTGCCTTCAATCTTTCCCAGCATCAGGGTCTTTTCCAATGAGTCAGTTCTTCTCATCAGGTTGTCAAAGTATTGGAAATTCAGCTTCAGCATCAGTCCTTCCAGTGGCTATTCACAGTTGATCTCCTTTAGAATTGACTGTTTTAATCTCTTTGTAGTCCAAAAGACTCACAAGAGTCTTCTCTAGCACAATTCAAAAGCCTCAGTTCTTTGGCGCTCAGCCTTCTTTAAGGTTCAACTCTCACACCTATACAGGACTACTGGAAAAATTATGTATCTTTGCATATATGGACCTTGCTCAGCAAAGTGTGGTCTCTCTTTTTTAATGTACTGTATAGGCTTGTCACAGTTTTCCTTCAAGGAGCAAGCGTCTTTTAATTTCATGGTTGCAGTCACTGTCTACAGTGATTTTGGAACTCAAGAAAATAAAAATCTGTCACTGCTTCCACTTTTCCCCTTCTATTTGCCATGAAGTATTGGGACCAGATGCAATGATCTTAGTTTTTTGAATGTTGAGTTTTAAGCCAGCTTTTTCACTCTCCTCTTTCACCCTCATCAAGAGGCTTTTTAGTAGCTCTTTGCTTTTTGCCATTAAAGTGGTATCATCTGCATATCTGAGGCTGTTGATATTTCTCTGGCAATCTTGATTCCAGCCTGTGATTCATCCAGCCCAGTATTTTGCATGCTGTACTCTGCATATAAATTAAATAAGCAAGGTAACAGCCTTGACGTACTCCCTTCCCAGTTTTGAACCAGTCAGTTTTTCCATATCCGGTTCTAACGGTTGCTTCCTGCCCACATTCAGGTTTTTCAGGAGACAGGTAAGCTGGTCTGATGCTCTCATCTTTTTAAGAATTTTCCACAGCTTGTTGTGCATCTAAGGGGCAGTTCATCTGGGAGATACTGTGTGTCTAAGCTATGGAGATACGGTTGGCTCTGGAACTAGATTAATTTGTTGCTCTCTCTAGGGCTGGAAATATTATTCAACTTGATCCAGATTTTGAAAAGGAAGTGTTTACTTATAGCTTCAAGAAAATATAAATCCTTCTATAACCCTGGGGAAGGAAAGGCCTTCCTAACCATGACAACAAAGTAAAAAATCATGAAGGAAAGGACTGCTAGATTTGCTTTTGTAAAGTTAAAAGTTATCTATAGGAAAAAGATACACATACCATAGCAAAATTAAAGGCTAGTTTTAAAGATGCAGATTTCAAAGCAGTAAAAAAGATAAATACATTAATAAAGTGAGAAAAAGGAATGGATATTTATTGAAGGAAAAAATGCCACTGAATGGAGAAAAAAATTCAACCTTATTTAGTTATCAAAGAAATGAAAGTTAAAATAACAATGGCATTCTATTTTTGCTTTTAAAATTGACAATAACTGAGAAAATGACAATACTTAGTTCAAGTGAAAATAAGTAGAATGGTGCATTCTCCTGCACTGTTGCTAGGGACTGTAAATATGCAGATAGATTTTAAAAAATTAAAATATAGTTGATTTACAATGTTGGGTTAGTTTCAGGTATATAGCAAAGTGATTCAGCTACATATACACAAAAACACACACACACATCTATATATAAATTCTTTTTCAGATTCTTTTTCCTTATGTGTGTGTGATGCTCAGTTGCTCAGTCCTGTCTGACTCTTTGCAACCTTATGTAGCCCGTCCACGGAATTTTTCCAGGCAAGAATAGTGGAGTGGGTTGCCATTTCCTCCTCTAGGGGAATTTCCTAACCCAGTGATCAAACCCATGTCTCTTGTGTCTCCTGCATTGGCAGGCAGATTCTTTACCACTGAGCCACCTGGGAAGCATATAAAATACTGAGAATAGTCTCCTATGCTATTAGGTAGCTATTAGGTAGGTCATTGGTTCTTTTATATATAGTAGTTTGCATATGTTAATCTCAAATTCCTAATTTATCTCTTCGCTTCCCCTTTCTTCTTTGGTAACCATAATTTTTTTTACGTTTGTGAGTCAGTTTCTATGTTGTATATAATTTCATCTGTATCATCATTTTTTTTTAGATTCCACATATAAGCAATATCGTATGATATTTGTCTTTGACTTACTTCACTTAGTATGATAATTTCTAGGTCCATCTATGTTGCTACAAATGGCATTATTGCATTCTTTTTTATAGCTGAGTAATATTACAGTGTGTGCATGTATACACACACACATATATACTGGATATACATACACATATGCACATATATCCATATGTATGTATATATATATATATATATATATATGTATGTATATTTATATATATATATATAGAGA